>JPKC01002446.1:0-31199 GCA_000750925.1 Pseudogymnoascus sp. VKM F-4518 (FW-2643)
CAATCTCCTCGTCAATTATAGCAGCTTAACACTCCTCTTGTTGCTGCTGCCTGTCGAAGCAGCACTGCCGCCAGAAGCAGAGCCGGTCTTCCCAGCCAAGACCGATGCCTCCGAAGACTTGATAGAGGTCAAAGTGGGTCCTGTGTCGTTGTTCCAGTCGGAAGAGCGGACGTTAGGTTGGAACAGGAGTGCGACCATGCCGTTCGAATTGCCACCGCTAACGGCTTTGATGAGACTCTCTACCGGCACCTTGGCACCACCAAGTACAGGGGCGATAGCCAGTCCCAAGAAGAGGACGAACAGACTGAAGTACATGACAGCAAAGCGCCACACACGTCTCTTTCGTAGCTTGGACTGCTTCATGGTATAGATAGGAGGTCGGATTTGACGACTAAAAACGTTAGCATGATTCTTGACCACTTCATTCGGGGTACGTACCTAGGTCTGAGCCAAAAGAGCATGACGGAATGAACCGTGTCGATATGGGGAATGAGAACAAGCGGCAACATGGAGAACAATAGCATGTGTCCCAGGATAAAATCTCCAGCGAACATTCCCAACTCGGTGATCTTACACAGGAATTCTCTGGCTGGTTGCGACATCGAGTGCCATCCCATAGAGTACCATTTACCAGTCCAGAAGGCGATGTTGGAAGTGTCGTTCTTGAATTCTCTCGTCAATGCGAGCGAGATGATGAGCTTGTACAAGAATCGCTGGATCGCGGCTGCGCAGATAACACCGAGAAGTGCTCTTGCGAAGTTGAACCCCTCCAAAAGCATCATGACCTCGAAGAAGACGATGATCATGATGACAGCAATGGCGTGGGCAATCGCTGCAAGCACAGAACCGAATTTCTTGCAGCACATGCTCAGAACCGGACCCATACAACAAGCCATGGCGAAGAACATTCCACAGACACCCGCGTTCACAGCAACAGGTGCCAATGCGACAAGGGCAACGCGAATTATCGAATGTGTTGCCTTCGATTTACCTTCCGCGACACCAGTTTGAGCGTTGATAAAAGTAAATGGTATCAAGGTAATGCCGACAAGAATAAGAGGGCCGATAATCTCGCCATAGACTAGGTTGGTGAACGATGCACGTGGAACATCGCCAGACATCTGAGCCGATGGTTCTCCAAGAGCCTTGCGCTTGTAACCTGTAATCCTAGTACGTGAGAGGCGGCAGTAGGCAATCCAGGAAGATGAGTGAGATCTAGAATTGCCTCTGGACAGCCAACGCAGGAAGTCGCGGTAGTCGATGAAGAAGTCGCTCCACGAGAACTGATGAGGGTTGTACAGGAAAGGCGAAATGCAGAGAGCCAACAGTGAAATCCAGAAATAGACCAAGGCTGGTTGCCATATGGTAATCGTTGCAAATAACAACATCATCAACATCCTAGATCCCAGGTAAATGGAAGGTCCAGCAAAGCGGGAGAATAAGACTCCGAAAGGAATACGAGCAGTTGCGAAGCCACGACCGGTTCCAATGTACCTGGCGCCACCGAAGGACAAATTCTGAGTAACAGAGTTTGCGTAGATTTGGCAGACGAACACCTCGAAGAGTGGTGACAGGGAGCCAATCATCTTGGCAAAACGTGTGGCAGCGCGCCAGAAACCACGCTCTGTAGCCTCTTGGACCATGAGCGGAATGAAGGAGATGAAGAGGACGATGAAAATCGAGATAACACAACGCCAAACCCAGTCCATGATGGGCAGGATATCGTTACAGCCTGTTGGGTTCTTTTCGTCGGTAATCGGTACATCCGAGTCGAAGACGCAAGCAATAACCTCGTATCTAAGGGCACCCAAGTTGATAAGACACAGCATGAACATCTGGACAGACAACATGATGAAGATGTTGTTCAAATGGAATCCGGGATGGGCGTAGTAGAACGAAAGGAATCGATCTAGAGGTAGTTGCGTTCCGAGATAGTAGTATTCACGAGACAGCATTTGCTCTCCCATACCAGTTCCAATCTTAGTGGTGAAGTTCAGAATAGATCCAAATCCGAGATCACGACCCTTGCCGCATTGATAGTACTCGCAGTGCTTGATGCGACCACCACGAAGGAGCGCGTTCATACCAGCGTAAATATCTTCGTTGAGATGCAGTCCCTTCTGGGCCTTGGAGACACCTCCACGTGTTGTCATGAAAATACCGTTGAGGAAATCGGGATGACCGTAATGGAGCTTGCCACCGATTTGAGCCAATGTACGCGCAAAGAGAGTACCGAACGTCTGTTCTTTTCCGGCAGCAACATCACCAAGGATACCAATGTTCTCAGAGAAAATGTACTCGCGAGCTCCCAGAATAGCGACCGGGTTGGTCTTCTCAGGCTTAGAACCAGGGGCGTAAGGCGAAACATTATCAGTGACCATTTCTTCGAACTCTGCCAGAACACTTCGAATCTTAAGGCACTCCTCGAGATAATTGTCCTGGTTAGCGTCGATAAGCTGGAGATATTCACCACGGTAGAAGATAATAGAATGGTTTTGGTTGTCCGATTTTCCGTCACCGAGAATGGGGTTACCAGAGAGCTGGATACGGAACTTCGGTCTTCTCATGCCGTTCTCCATGATCTCAGAGTGGCCATCAATCAATGACGAGTACAGGCGGGGCTCGTCGCCTTCGGTCAAAGGTGGCTCCTCGTCCAGGTAAGCGATTTGAAGATCCGGGTAGGCGCGAAGAAGGAATTCAGTGTTCTCCATCTCCTCTTTCTTGAACTTGGCATAGCGCTGCATAGAGACGACGATCTTGAACTTGCGACGAGCCATCCTTTCGAGCTCGCGCTCAAGCTTGTCGGAGTTACCGCCAAACATCTGAACAACCTCTGGGTTCTCAACACGGTAGAGCAGCTTGATGGCACGGCTGTAGTTCATGAAACCGGAGATAGTACGGTAAAGAGTTTGCGATCGAAGAGATGCCCAGATACGGGTACGAAGAGTGTATTCCGGCGCAGCAGATTTGAAACCAATGCAGTAAAAGGGTAGATCATCAATCTTGCTCTTCGATGCATCCTTGTCATTTTTCTCATCTCCATTGAACTGGGAAGTTTCATCGGCAAGAATTTTGGTGTCCTTAACGAAGCAGTCCCATTCGTGTGGATGCAGTTGCTTGAGGTATTCCAGAAGAGTGACACGGGAGTATGGCTCATCCTCACGAATAATTTCGCGTAGAGTAAGCAGAATCTTTTCGCTGTAATGAGGAATCAGGACAGTGAACGTTGGCATGTTATCCACAGGCAGCGGCTCAGGAATAGGAGTCGACAGCGATTGTGCGAAGAAAGAAATTCTGCGCTCGGCCTCACTCTGGCTTGGGAAAAACTCCGTCTGGAACGAATGATCTTCCTGAGACACGAAGAATGTAGGCGCGCGAAGTGTCCTCTTGCCTTCCTGCTCAGAAGGAACTTGATGATAGAGAAGCTTCTGGACGTGGTCGATGGCGAGGAGATGCTCGCGGTACATGGAGATGACGATGGCGTTCCAGATTTGAGAGATCAACACCTTGGGCTTATACTTGATCTCCATATCCGTAGTCGCCAAAACTTTTGAGTAGATGCGCTTTGGGAGGCGAGAGAAGATATTTCTCCACGGCGTCCAGATGGAAATACCGAGGTAGAAAGACCTGGCCACGGAGAACAGGGAGTTCATGATAATATACCACAGGAAGGTGTCGAGGAAGAACAGCAGAATATCGGTGAAGATCATCAGTGCCAGAAGGAACTTAGGTTGAATATGGCACAAAACAGTCCGGGCAGCTGGGGTACTCCCCAAAATAGCATCTCCATAGCATTGACGAATCTTCATCGTTGACAAAATTCGGATGGGGTCACGAATAGATAGCGTCAGATACTGGTAAGAAGCTGCGAACTTGGGGACAAATACGCAGATCCATAATCCGTACGACATGTAGATGTCATTGCCTTGAAGTCGTGGGTAACTTGCGGTAAATGTCTGACTGGCGACGTATTTTCTGGTGTTCTTCGTGAGGTAGCTACCGAACAGACCGCCAATGGGCATGATAGCAAAGAAGAAGAATGTGATCAGTGCAATGATGAACTGTACGATTGCGAGAATCTTGCCAATATACGTGTTTTCACCACCGAAACCAAAGACGTAAACACTCGGTGCAAGGTTGAGGATGAAGACACCGATCAGGAAAAACAGCCGCTTTGTGAGATGTTGTGCACCGGCCCATTTTCGAGGAACATAGGCCCATTCAGAAATACTGGCGACAATCATAATAAGGGAGACAATGGCACCACCAAGACCGACGGCGGACCATCGAGCCGCAGTAGAGGGCTGATTGTTTAGTCGTTGTTGGTAGTCGTGGGTGTACAGAGTCGGAGAGTTGACGGCAGTGAAGAACCAGAAAGCACCAATGTGGATAACCCAGATGCGGTTGAAGTTGACAATAAGATGGAACCACGAGCGAGACTCCTTGTAGGTCTTGAAAAACACCTTGTTCCAGTTGACCTCCGTAAGCTTCAAGTATCGCTCAGCAGGAGGGAAGTCGACCATTCGGCTCTTGTCCTCCATTATGATCCGCTCAATTCCCTCTGGGTACCAAAAGAGCTGATTACAATCATCGTATCCGATGACCTGGGCATGGTCCCTTTCGCGGCGAATGTATTTTCCATCCACGATCTCGTATCCTTGGTCTCTGCAGTATTGGTACAGAGGGGTGATGACATTGTTGAGGTAAGTGAACTCATCCACTGGCTCCACAAGATTCTGGCACGCGGGCGAGTTCAAGTAGTCGTCGGCGCACTTGAAGATGAAGCAAAGGCACTCGGGCATGAAGCGGACTTGGTTTGCCTCGCCCCAACAGAGCAGGTAGAGAGCAACTTGTCGCACACGATCATGCTGAGACATGCGGTTCATACGCGTCTTCCAGCGATATTCGGCCGCCTCGAGACTGTTGTCCCCCTCCATTTCTTCCAAAGTTTGCGCCTCGTTTTCGGCTTCGGGGCCGGCATCCTTCTTCTTCTTCGCAGCCTTGCGGGCCTTGCGAGTGCGCCTGTTCGCTTTCCCAAGCTTCATGTTTGCGAAGCCTACCGCATCATCCAGATCCAGATGGGCAGCGAAGTACCACTTCCTGTAGTTGGCATTGTCTCCTCCGATGTAATCGGCGTGAAGGGACAGTAAGGCTTGGTTGGGAGTCATGCGGGAAGCGCGAGAGTCCAGAAGCGTCATGAAATGGTCGTACATGTTTCTCATGCTGTCACGTTGGAAACCAAACTTTGCCGTCAGGTCAAGGAAAATATCCTCGACCTCCTCTTTCGACAGAGGGATCTGCGCATCTGCAGTCCAGGCTGGGTATGGCTCACGAGAACGTTGCCCGGATGGCAGAACGTTGTTGTAGTCCATGCCATAGTTGGGGGTGGAGGCACCTGAAGATCGGTTTCCACCGTACGAAACCTGCGAGGAAGGTGGGCGGTAGCCCTGGCCTCCCGCCTGGCTTTCGTTGTAGCTGTTGTAGCGCTCATCACCACGGCCATAGTAGTCCATGTCGGTGGCCCGAGCCATGTCAGATCTCATGGTGAAGTCACTGAATGTCTCAGAGTCCTCCTCGGAATCTCCACGGGTCTTGCCCTTTGGGTAGTCGCCGCCCTGTCCTTGGGGGTGCTGTCCATTCTGATCGTAATACTGGTCATTGTAGTATCCATCGTTGTACTGGCCATTGTCATGGCCTCCCTCGTAGTATCCACCATCCTGGTGGTGCGGGTTGTTGGCATCGGCATTGTAATAGCCACTGAGCAATAATTAGCAAAATGTGCAGCAAAGTATCTTCTCTCGAGGATCAACTCACGCTTCGTCGTAATACCCGTCCTGTCCTTGTTGGTGAGCGCCATGGTGGCCTTGTTGGTCGGTGTACCCTTGATCGGCGTACCCTCCCGCTCGGTCATCATAGTAACCTTGGTTCTGGTGGTCGTCTTGGTAATAGGAATCAGTGTTTCCTTGATGGTGAGGATCTTGATGGCCGTAGCCATCGTTATAATGCTCGGTCGGATGACCCGACATTTTTGCGTTCAATAGAGCAGGACAAAACTGTTGAGCGCTGTCAGTATAACAATCCGACAACTTGAGAGCGGTGGGCAGGGCATGTCGTTCGAGGAGAGCCTGAAGGGGGTTGAGATTGGGACGTACATCTTAGTTTGACATTGATAAAGATTCCAAGTTTCCGCTTCGTAATAAAAAGAGAGCAAGCTCGGACTCCGTCGAATAGCTGTTGTTCGAAAGGTTCGGTTGTCCGGAGATTGAGGAAAGAACGATTGTTGACAGAACGACCAGTCGCGACCGTCAGATTATGGACAAATATTAAGCGTTCAACGAGAGAAAGTTGGAGAACAGGTCGAAAGAGACTGAAGGGTCACTCAATCAACGATTAGGTGATCCAGTGTGGTTGCTCAACTGAACTGTGGTGTTCAGTTGTTGTTCAGGTACAGCGGTCTGTATAGTGGTCGGGGGGATCGTGATCAAAGGGAAATCAATCATCAACTTTGTAACGAGAGTGAAGTCGGCGCAGCAATAATCACAAAACGACGACAACGCAATGAGGATGACGACGGGGAAAATGCGACAAATAGAACAACCAGACCACGACCTTTGGAGATGTCGAGAGTCTAAAGGTGTCGTGGGGGGGGAAGAAAAAGGAGCAATCGGAGTTTGAGGTCGAAATGTCAGGAGTTTTGCGAGATCACGGTTGGGCTGGGTTGTTGGTCTGTGTAGTTAGTTAGTAGTGGGGACCAGGCATTCCAAGTTACAACCCCAGCCAGTTGTACTTGGTGCAGTGCATTAAAGGGATTTATTACAGAGCAAGTTCTACTCTAACGGAGAGTGCAGTACTTTACTACTTTACTAGCAAGTCTGGTATCTTTAAATTTAGAATGCAGTGTGTACTCTAGGGTGAAGTACTACTGCAGGATGCTGTATTGTAATTGTTCCATCGTGAACGGGCGACTCCACTGTTCAACTATACTACGGAGTACAGTGGGCTGGGCTGGGTAAAAAGAAAAGGGCTGGGTCCTGGCTGTACACGGCGGAGTTGTACCTCGAACAGATTTGTGGAGGAGCTGGAGCACACAGATACAGGAGAGTATCCACACATCTGACGATACCAGCGATTACCAGAGATCGATACTGTACCAGCCGTGGATACCAGCGATAATCCCTTTTCATACAAGAAGAACGGAGATTCCCCCATCTCGGTGTGCAGCCAGCTTTCTTTATCCTCACCGAAATGCAACAGGACACACAAAACAGCTGAATAAATATCCTCACGGCGGTACTTTCTCGTACCAGCTCAGCTCAGCTCTGTTGTCACGGCCCGGCCAAAGCCCAATCCCCCTCTCCAGAGCCTGGTTCTCCAGTAGCATGCCTCGCTGTTCCCGGTGTCAACTCAACGGAACCAGAAACGTCACTTGCAAAACAGTTTTAACTAGCAGTAGCAGTAGCAGTAGCAGTAGCAGTAGCAGTAGCAGTAGCAGTAGCAGTAGCAGAGTCATGGGCACCAAAAATACTTTTTCCCAGCACACTTGCACTGCACTGTATACATTTTCTTCCACGCTCTTCGCTTTCTCTAGCGACCAGCACTACTATCCCAACCGAATCCACAGCACCTGTGATAGTGACGTCTTGTACTCTCCTTTCTCCAGCGGCCGTCGGATGCGGAATGCGGAAAACTTGGAAAAGATACATGCACATCTTGTTTCCTTATCGCCAGCCCCTGAGATTCGCATCGTCCCCTTTCCTATCGCGGTTTAGCGCGGGACACCTCAAACAGCATCAGGTAAGCGTGAGGCAAGCGTCAGGCAAGCGACCGGCCCCTGTCGAGCGTTTCTCCGTGTGGGTGTGTGTTCTTGTTGGTGGATGGTGGTGGATGGTGGTGGATGGCGGTGGGTGGTACTTGTTGGTGCTGCTGCCGGCGCTGTTGGTTTCTGGTACTCTACGGCTCGACCCACCAATATCGCCCTCCACTGCGGGTTCCGGAGCTTCCGTGGTACAGCAAAAGTCGGGACTTCGCTGTACTACAGGGCCTCTAACGCCTCTAACGCCTCTAACTCACCACAGGAACAATTCTCTCTCATAACTCTTTTTCTAGTGCTTTTCCAGACCTGCTCCACGACGGCTCCGATTGCGGTATTTTTTCCATACTTACACCACCACTACTACTACTGTATAGTATAATACTTCACCTCAGAAAGATCAGCTTCTGAAAAAAGCCTTCACTCACATTCTTCCCGTCCTAGGCTATTAAAAGGATCGCAAAATAGGAGTGACGGCATCGGTAAGCTGACCACACAAGATTTACGAGGTACATCCATCCCATGTACACACACAGAACAGGTACCTGGATGCCACACACACCCCTTCACAACTCACAACTCACACACCTCTTTGCAATCCCCGCCCCCCGTTCTCGGCAATTTCATTGGCTAATTGGCCGCCATAGCCCACTGGTGTGCAGCGCAAGAAGAAGCACTGTGCTGAACCATGCGCAGAGATGCTCCCGTCCCGCTAGATCCAGGAATAATCACCGGAATGGGCCCATGTTTCGGATATTGTTGTTTTGTTATGTAAATGAGCAATCCTGCAGTCGCCACAGTGGTTGTTTGCCACAGGAGGGCAGGAAGGCAGGGGAGAGAAGGGGAGAGAAGGGGTTTTCAGTGGCTGAGATCTTGATGTTGCAGTGAAGGGTGAAGGCGCATGGCTGGTCCTGCGTGATCCTGACGACAGACGCAGGTGTGGTGGCTACAACCAGTCGAGGGCACACACCAGCAGTTGGTCTCCTTCAGAACCTGAAAACCTAAGAACATGAAAACCTGAGTATCGCTGCTTGGTCAGGCACTGGTAAGTCTGGGAAAGACGGTGTACTGTACTATACAGTGCTGTACATACCCCACTGGTCAGCGATGGGTATCTCGAAACAGCGCAATCAACAGCGTAAGATTACTGTGAGTACATGGGGCTATTTCCGTGTTGGAGAGCAGTATCACAGTTGCCCCTGAGTAGAGCAGCAACTCGGTTCCCCATCACGTCACGTGCTGTATGTAGTATTGGCCGTTGGCCGTGGGCACAATAGACGGACTATCGATACTGTACGGAGTAGAGTGCGGTACAGTACTCGTACCTCTCCTTTTACCTGGGCCTGTTCCAGTAAGGGACTCCGTACAACACAACAGACTCCGTATGTACAGACAATATTGGCTCGTAGTTTGGTTTATATCAGGATACGAAGGAGGACCCCGAGGAAGCCGGCGGCTTTACATATATACTATCTACGGAGTAGTAAAGGTTTTGCCGCCCACAACCCGCCTACAACCCGTACAATCGATTGATGCCGCGTACAGTTCCGTACTCCGCATATTCTATTCTCAAAGTAAAAGCCCACAAAGACATTGCGACGCGCGTTATTGCATGTGCCCTCCACATACGCAGGGCAAATAGGAGACACCACAATCCAAACTTTCTCCGCAATCTCGTACAATACTGCACCACAGCGACCTTAGTGCTGCTTGGATTTGCACAGCCCACCTGCTCCGAGAGACCGTTGCCGTTGCCGTTCGAGCCCTAAAAGTGTGGTCGTCACTGCATTTTACTACTTTCGTCCTCGGCGTTAATCCGCTTGTACCATAGGTTCCATTAACACCCCTGGGCTACCCTGCAACAGACATCCACAGCCAATCCCTCCACACTACCAAGTCCCCATCCAAGCCCATCCAAGCCCATCCAAGGCCCATCTCCCACATCTCCCCCAATCCCCCAAGGCTCCTGAGAGGCCCCTAAGGTCCCTCTTGGGTAGTACCGCCAATGCCCCTACTGAACCCCCCCCCCTGACGCCCCAAGATTGATTGATCTGAGTGAGATATGAAGCATCGTCGGACCGCCTTTGTTTGATCTTGCTCGTATTTCCTCCCTCTTGTCTCTGTATTCATCTTCCCCGTCGTTCGCACCTTCCTTTCTGTGCGAACAGCTGTGTCAATTTTTTCTCTCAGTCGCGCCTTCTTAACACTCTTTTAAACACCTATTAACTACTTACCTTTGGGTTTCTCTCGTTAACTTTACATTTGATCGTCCGATTGACTAAAGGTCTCCAATTATCTTTCCAAGTATCGCAATCATCATCAACGGACCCAGTTCTTACCATCCTGATCTTCAGAGAGAGTTTACAAGATCATCATGAAATCCTTCAGTCTTGCGTCTGCTGCGGCAACAGCATTCGCTGGAGCTGCCCTCCTTGTCTCATCTGTCAAGGCGGATGTGGACCCCATCGTGATCAAGGTTTGTCCATGTCCATCCCAACCTCGCATTGAGCTTCCCCTCACCATCCCAGGGATCCCACTTCTTCTACAAGACGAACGGCACCGAATTCTTCATCAAGGGTGTCGCATACCAGCAAGAAGCAACCGCCAACGGCACCGAGGCCTCCACCACGAAGAAGTACACGGACCCTCTGGCTGATGTCGCTGGCTGCACTCGCGATGTGCCATTGTTGGCTGCGCTAGGCACCAACGTTGTCCGTGTCTACGCCATTGACCCGACAAAGGACCACAAGACGTGCATGACCCTTCTCGAGAAGGCCGGAATCTACGTTATTCAGGATCTTTCCAACCCCCAGAACTCGATCGAGCGTGATAGCCCAGCATGGACCACCTCACTCTTCGCGGGCTATGCCGCTGTCATCGACGAGATGTCCCAATACACCAACACCCTGGGCTTCTTTGCTGGAAACGAGGTCTCCAACCAGGCTAACAACACCGACGCGAGTGCCTTCGTCAAGGCCGCTGTCCGTGATTCCAAGGCATACATCAAGGCCAAGGGTTACAGAGCGATCGGTGTTGGCTACGCCACCAACGATGATGCTGAGATCCGTGACGACCTGGCTGACTACTTCAACTGCGGAAAGGCCGAGGAGTCTATCGATTTCTGGGGTTACAACATCTACTCGTGGTGCGGAAAGTCCACCTTCCAGAAGTCCGGATACGATGTGAGGACCAAGGAGTTCGAGACCTACAATGTCCCCGCTTTCTTCGCTGAATACGGTTGCAACGTGCCCTCTCCCCGTGTCTTCACCGAGGTTGAGGCCATCTACGGTGACCAAATGATTGACGTCTGGTCCGGTGGTATTGTCTACATGTACTTCCAGGAGGAGAACGACTACGGTAAGTCCCTCTCCGAGCTGTATCATAATAGCGTCTAACAATGCATAGGTCTCGTCAAGGTCGATGGCACCTCCGTTAGCAAGCTCCCTGATTACACTGTTCTCTCCAGCCAGGTTGCCAAGGCCACGCCCACCGGCAAAGTAATGTCTGCCTACACCCCCACGAACACCGCTGCCCGCTCCTGCCCAACCGTCAACTCCGGATGGGCCGCCAGCAGCACCCTGCCTCCGATCGCCAACTCCGAGCTCTGCGACTGCATGGAAAAGTCCCTCGGCTGCGTCGCCAACAGCGGCTTGACCGGCGAGACCATCGCTGAGCAGTTCGACTACGTCTGCGGCAAGGACGCCGCCGCCTGCACCGGCATCCTTGCCAACGCCACCACCGGCAAGTACGGCGCCTACTCCATGTGCACTGCCCAGCAGAAGCTCTCCTTCGCCTTTGACCAGTACTTCCAGTCCCAAGGCAGCGCCGCCACCGCGTGCGACTTCAGCGGCAACGCCGCCACCCAGGCCGGCGCCACTGCGAGCGAGTGCAGCCCCCTCATCGCGGCGGCTGGAAAGGACGGCTCCGGAACCGTCACCGGTTCCCCCAGCACCGGCACTGGCAGCACCAGCGCCGAGAGCTCCAACGCCGCTGTTGGGTCCATGGTCCCGCGCTTCGAGATGGGTGCGCTGACCATTGGCTCGTACGTGTTTGCTACTGTGCTCGCGGGGATGGGTATTGTTCTTTTGTAAAGAAGATAAAAAACGCGGTTGTCCAACCAAATCAAATGGGGGCGCTTTATCCATAGTTGTTGTAGTGTTTTTTTATGTTTATACCTGTGTAGTTGAGTGAGTGAGTGAGTGAGGGGGGGACATGTTTTATTTTTATGATTCTTTTGGGAGCATTCATTGCCGGTGGAATTGGGATGCGAGTCACGATGAGATATTTCTGAGTTGGCTTGGCATGTGTTGGATGAGTTGGATAGAGGGGGGTGTGTGTATTGGAAGTGATTCGTGCTTAATTAGATGTTTTTATACACGTTTTTACTGAGTTGGGCTGTGTGTGTATGTGTGGATGTGAGATTGTATTATGTATGATGAGTTATTTGCCTTATTTTCCTCAGTTCCCCTGGAGGACTGGCCATGTAGAGTGCTGGTGCTCGACTGAAGCTTATCGATTTGGATAGCTTTGGTTCGCACAGCTTATCGTGTTGCCCCACCAACAAACTATACCCGTAAACAACGATCGACGACGACGACGACGAGAAACTTGAACTTCAATCAGCGACGCTTATACGATACCGACGACCTGTATTATTAGACGCCAGGGCAGCAGAAGGGCAGCTCACGGAACGGGCTGCGAGGAGGATAATACACCATCCGGGCTAGACTTGCTGGGAGGAATCTAACACCACACGAAAAATGGCGCGCCGAGCAGCGATAGTGATTGAAGATAGCGAGGACGAACTCCCTGAGCTTGCGAGCCTTTTCAAAGCCAAAGACCTTAAGACGATAAAAGATGTGGAAAGGACGGAGGTGACACAGAAGGAGAAGGGGAAGCCGAGGAGGAGGGTGTTGAATGGGGTGTCTGATAATCCGCTTCTACGACCGCTGGGGCAGGTGGGGAGGGAGAAGGAGCGGAAGGGGAGGGGGAAAGCTGCGTCTTCGGCACTTGTGTCTGTTTCTGCTTCTGGAGGTGGAATTGTGGGTGTGGGTGTTGTGGGATTTGCGAAGGAGGAGGTGGTACTGAGGAGCAAGGTGGATGTGGTGAGGACTGCGGAGGGGGAGGTGAAGAGTGATACGGGGATGGTGGGGGAGATACTGGGGAGCCTGGAGAGCTTGAGTGGGAGATTTAATGAGGGGACGGATAGGATTGAGGGGAGCATGGATAGGATTGAAAGGAGCATGGATAGGATTGAGGAGGGCTACGAGGAGATAAGGATGGGATATCGAGGGAGGGGGAAGGCGGCGGTTGAGCAGGCGCAAGCTACTAATGGGGTGGATAAGATGGCGGATGCTTTGGAAGGGCTGCAACTGGAGGAGGAAGAGGATGTTGCGAAGCCGAGACCACGCAGGGTGAGGGCGGTGAAACCTGCTGCTGTTGTGCAGGCTGAGGCGCCGGAGGAGGAAGAGGATTCGCCTGTCGTGGATACGAGACCAAGGAGGGTGAGGACGACGAAGCCTGCTGCTATCGTGCGAGCTAAGACCCCGGAGGAAGACGATTCGCTTGCTGAGGATGAGTCGGACGACATGTCCGATTTTATCGTGAGCGATGATTCTTCGGTAGAGGAGATCGAGGAGGAGGATGATCTCAGCCCATTACCAGCACCGAAGTCTGTTAGAAAATTGGTGCGAGGAAGACGACCAGATACGTCGTCACAATCCGAGGTGCCGAAAGTAAAGGAGACCCAAGCTTTACATCTCGATTGGAGCGATGACGATACCAAGGAGGAAAGTGTGGCGCCACGTCCAGTTACGAGACGCCTATTTCCCACAGAGAAGAACGAAGATACGGCTAAGGGATTTGAGGAAGAATGTCCCATTCTCAGCTACGACCCACCAACCAGCAAATCAAGTCGCAAACCAGCAAAGAAAACTTCCTTCACAACACCACCACCAAGCCCAAAGAAGACCCTCGTGTCGCCCAAAAAGCTTCCTAGAATCCCCACCGCCACCCACAGCCCGAGCACAGACGACTTCTGGAAAGCCGACGTAGTCAACGACTGGAACGACGAGTTCTCCCCCCAGAAACCCCTCCGGCCCCTCAACCTCGGCCCAAGCCCCGAAGACCTCACCGGCTCCCCCCGGAAAGCCAGCCCCGCGAAGAAAGACAAAGCGCTCATAGAACGCAAAAAACGGTTCAACGAGAACAAACACGCCATCGCGCTCTCCTTCCTCCGCGAACTGGACGAGGAAATCACAGACGGCAAGGTCTCCTCCCTCGCCGCCAGCACAGGCGGCATCTCCATCGTCTGGTCCAAGAAACTCAACACCACCGCCGGCCGCGCAAACTGGAAGCGCGAAGCCATTCGCACCCGTCCCCTCGGTGGGACCGGCGCCCCCACAACCACCTACCGGCACCACGCGTCCATCGAGCTCGCCGAGAAAGTAATCGACGACGAAGACCGCCTCCTCAACGTCGTCGCGCACGAGTTCTGCCACCTGGCCAACTTCATGGTCAGCGGGGTGACGAATAACCCGCACGGCAAGGAGTTCAAAGCGTGGGCTTCGCGGTGCTCGGCGCGGTTCGGGGGGCGGGGCATCGAGGTCACCACCAAGCATAGTTATGAGATTGCGTTCAAGTATGTGTGGCAGTGCACCGAGGTCGGGTGCAGGTTGGAGTTTAAAAGGCATAGTAAGAGTATTGACCCGAAACGACATAGTTGTGGGTTGTGTAAGGGGAAGTTGGTGCAGACGAGGCCGGTGCCGAGGGGGGAGGTGGGGGGGGAAAAGGTCATGGGTGAGTATCAGGCGTATGTGAGGGATAATATTGGGAGGGTGAGGAGGGAGAATGTGGGGAGTCCGCAGAAGGATGTTATGGCGCTTGTGGGGAGGGGGTATAGGGAGTTGAAGGCGGCGAGGTTGAAGGAGTTGGGGAAGAGTGCGTTGTCGATTGATAGCGCGAAGGATGAGAAGGGGCTGGAGGAGGATCCGGTGGATTCGATCGTGAAGAAGATTGACTTTTTGGATCTCACGACTCTTTGATGCGACAGAGGTCTCGCTTTAAGCGTAGTTGTATCTATCTACCTAATTGAAAGCCGCAGGGCTTGTCATAACTGTTTCATCACGTTAACTCGGGGATATCCATCTTCAAAGTCATGTACCTCCCCATCCCACCATTTCCCAATACCTCTACCATTTCCATAATCCTCCCGCCAGCATGCCCGCATATATCGTTCAAAATCCCAACCTCATCCCCGCACTCTTCCCCCCTTCCCTTCCTTACCCACCACACACACCTAAGCCTCATCGAACAACCCCCAATCCCTAACCTTAAAGCTCTCCCAAATCACCGACGCATACTCCACCGCATTACTAATCAGCTTCCCCTGCTTCCCCAACTCCAGATCCACATCCTCCTCCGAATACTCCCCCTTGATATGCGGCACATTGATCGTAATCAACACATCCGTCTTCTCCTTCTCCAATCGAATCAAGTTCAGCACAATAGCCGTGAAATCCGGCGCCGGGTTGCGCGCCTCCGGGTCCGGCCGCGGAGTCTGCGTCGCGATCAGAGTGTACGCTGGGGTGTCGGGTCTGTTCATCAGTATCAGTCAGTCAGTCTGTCTGTCTCTGGGCACGTGATTGCGGGGTAGCTTGATGGATGGAGTGAGGGCTATGGTGGGGGGAGAGAGGCAGCGCGCGCAAGACGTACGGCAGGTTGGAGAACTGGGTGCTAGTCGTGCTCCATACTTTGAGCAGATCAGTGTCGGAGTCGACGATGTCCTCGAGGTGGATGGTCAGCGCGGCGCCGTCGGTGGCATCGGTGCTGCCAGCGGGGCCCACGCGCTCGGTGATGTCGAAGATGATGCTTGTGAAGCCTTCTTTGTCGAGGTAGACTTCTTGGTTATCGGGGACTTGGCGGATAGTGCTGGAGGGTGTTAGAGTGTCTCATTGCGATCGAGTCGCGGGGGAGGGTGATGCACCTGACGTCTGCGAAGGTGGTGGGGAGGTCTGCTGTGAGTGCCCCGCCAAAGAGAGGTGTTTTCCGGAATGAGGGCATGTTGAAGAGCTTGTGCGCGGTGAGAAAGGCTTGGATGTAGTTCGTCTGTTATTGTGTCTGTGATATGAGGTTTTGATGTTTAGGTGCTGTTAAAGTTGATGTTGCCTTGCTAGATATGTATGTTGATGTGTTGGTGTTTCAATTTATTGGCTGCCTACTATAATTACCTCGCTTCAAGCTGAATGATTGGCGGATGCCATGATCGTCATGGTGGAGGGGCGAATTCAAGATTCTGGAAAATTGGTGATATATGCTTTAAATAGGTACCAAATTCTTATATTTATTATTTATTATTGGGAATATTTTATCTCTTGAACCAAGAAGCTGGTGAGCAAGCGTCAGGCCCCACAAACACTGATGGTTTTTACGCCTTCTCTCTCTCTCGGATGGTTTTAACCCTGGCTTGTAGAAGGTGGACCCAGAAATCATAGTGGATAAACACTATTTCCCTACCTAGAAGGGGAAGTACGACTTTGGTGCATCATCGATTCTTATCACCGCCGTGGCAAAGCACGATAAATCCTAACATGAAAACCACCCATAATAAGGGTCCTTTGTGCCAAAATCCAAACTCGAACCCACCATCTCCATAGGCGAGAAATCCTCCAAAAAAATAGAATTTTTGAACTATTCAGACCATTCTTGCCCCATGAGATGTGTAAAACGATGCTGAAAACGGCAAAAAAAGTATTTGATCTGAACGTATCAGAAGTTTGATTCCAAAGATTTGATGAATGGAGTATTATGGACATGAGCCACGGTCATCTCTGGTAAAAGGCTGTAGGGTAATTAGTATGAGTTGGGTAAGATCACGTGACATTCAAATGAAGAGCGCTTACCAAGAAATGAATGCACTAGCTTGTTCCACTCCATAACTTACGCGGAGCTATTGGGGTATATGAGGGTAGATGGGCAATCTCAGAAATTAAATATTTATATTTTCCACTTTATCACAACAACCAGGGGAATTCAGCTGTATCAAAGGGCTTACATAGTGACTAGCATCAACACTTTCAAATTTGAGATAAAACGTACTATAGGTTCTATTTTTCCGTAATTTTCAGAGTATCAGGGTTATGGCAACGACTCAACTGAAGAATTGGACCCTTCATGGGCTTCAGATTATTACTTTATCATGACTACGGTGATGGAACGACCCTCAAATAACTTCGTGCACCCTAAGGGTCATCATATATGCTTATTGTACGTAGGGTTCTATTTAATATTCATGTTGCCATTACAGATGGCAATTTTACATTCTATCGTTTCTAGGTGTCGTTTCCCCACGTCCTCCTTCAACTCATGCCTTACAGCTCTCTCTTCTCGTAAAAGTTACTACGAGCATCGCCACTCGTGACGTCCTGTTCCTGCCCACCCTTCACATGCCCAGCGTGAGAATCCAAATTCGCCCAATCCAAGCTCAGAAACTCATGCTTATTCGTCCACCTCTGTTGGCTCTCAGCAAACCCCACACTCTGCGCAGGTGGCGGCGGCGGATCCGTGATCTTAGTGATCAGATACGCCGTCGACGCCTCCGCGATGCCGTAGATGAGAACTCCCAACAGCGGGATACGCAGGAATATGTAAAACCCAACACCAAAGCCAAACAGCAGGCCCGAGCGGTCATGAAACCACCGCTTCTTCTGCGCAGCCGTAAAGTGGATACGGCTAAAGTACGGCTCGAGCAGCTCGCGCGTTAAGCTGCGCGAGGTGAAGTAGGACTGCAAGAAGATGACGAGGTAGCGGCGCGGCAAGAAGATGCCGCTTCCGAATATGAGGAGCGCGGGGCCGAGACCCACCGAGGCGTTGAAGGTGTAGAAACTGGCGGCGGGGAGGACGAGGCGGCCTACGTAGGGGGTGTAGGAGAGGGCGAAAATGACGAGGGAGATGCCGGCCTTTTTGGCGCGGCGGGTGAGCAGGCGGGTTAGGGCTTCGGCGGTGGATTTGGTGTGTGTGCTGCCGTCACGGGTGGAGTATAGCCTCATGTTGGGGTAGTATGGGGGACGTAGCTGGGAGGGGTCGTCGTTCTTGTGCTTCTGTTGGTAGGTGTCGTCGACCCAACGGAGGGAATCCATGAACATGTTGTCCAGGGTGGGGGTGATGTAGCGCATCAGCGTCATGAGAAAAAAGGGGACTTGGAGGACATAGTTCTGGATAAAGTCCAGGCCGCTGACGAGGTTATCATCCCATGATACGGCATCGAAATTGATGAAGAATGATAGGAACCATAGCAATACTTTGATTCCGACGATCTGGAAAAATAGTCAGCCTTGCGTCATCTCTCAACAGGTTGAGAAGACATACTGGTATTGATATTAGGATACGTATGGCAATCCCAGCTGCGACAGCTATAGCTGCTTGCTTATAATGCTCGGAGGTGAAGAGGGCC
Organism: Pseudogymnoascus sp. VKM F-4518 (FW-2643); assembly: GCA_000750925.1. Classification (NCBI taxonomy): domain Eukaryota; kingdom Fungi; phylum Ascomycota; class Leotiomycetes; order Thelebolales; family Thelebolaceae; genus Pseudogymnoascus; species Pseudogymnoascus sp. VKM F-4518 (FW-2643). The sequence continues at coordinate 18,261 of JPKC01002446.1, forward strand.
GGGTTCTGTAACGCCCGTAGAGCTTAACTCAAGTCAGATATTATAATTGAACGATGACGAAGCAAGCCATACCTCCCACTACAGTCAGTTGTGCGCCTCGGAGTATGGCATTGAGATCAAAGTTTTTAATTTCGAGCTTCTTTTTGAGCTTCTCTTCTTGCTCTGGAGTCACCAGAGGCATCTGCACCTTTCCTCTTCGTTGAGCCATTGTGGTGGTTATAGATTATGTTGCGTTGCACGCGACTACGTGGGGTAGATATGGCCCTGTTCCCCAGCCTCGCTAGTTATGGAGCTTGCGGCAGCGGATCGTCATCGCGCCAAGGGGCCGCGACGCTAGAGTCGGATCCCCAGCCGCGCTCTATCTTCACAGTCCAGGTCCAGTATGCTGTGAGACAGTGACTCTGCTGTGACATTTTTTTATGATGGCTTCTCATTAATGACCTCCCCGGAAAGAGGAGTGTCACCGAGTCCCCACTAGGGATCTACCCAATATATGCAACAATCTCCCGAATCGAACAAAATAACTCGACTTCCCTCACAAATCCGATGCGCCGCCCAACGAACTCTACACCAAAGTAGCCTCGCCGCATGAGATGGGATGAAAGGCTGTAGGCAATACGGTCTTATCATATACCAACATGGCGCAAGAACTCCCATCGTCGCTTCCGACACAGTCGATGATGAAGCGCGCAGTTACTCTACCTCTACGGCCCTCAACTTCAAGTAACTGGACACAATGCGAGAAGCCAGCATCCTCGGACTCCATCGAAAGCCTATATATACACCCGTCGGTGCGGATTGTATCTTTCGAATCCTTCGACTCCTCCTCGGGCTTCCAGAGACGATCGAGCCTGACCACCCCGAACCTGGGTGATGTTGAGGAGGAGGTAGGGACTTTACCATGGTCTTCTACCTTCGAGAGAACTATTGCAGTTGGTAAGTGACAAGTCATAAACTACAAATCCTTTTGTTTTTTGTGGTTTTCTAACGGTTGAGATGTTCAGGTCCTCTCCGTATTTATAGGGCCCGCGGCTCAGTTGCATTCATAAACTGCAGCAGTGTTATACAACCAGTGTTACCGAAATCCAGGTGCTGGTGTGTAGACGACGATGCGACCAAATTTATCCTGCAGATTAGGCGGCCTCAGTTCTGGCGCATTGAAGTCCCACTGGATGACCCAAATCATGGGGCGAAATCTCAAGAGCTCAAGGACGTGTTGAGCCAAATCTTGTTATTTGAGAAGACGCCCTGCCCATTTCGAAGGAGCTTTCACATTGAGCTGCCTGAACCCCCCCAGACACCTGTCAAGAAGAAGCCTTGGAAACCAGTAGAACGGCCGAGTTCCGCCAATGTAGACACCAAATCTGTCAACACCGAGGCGCTTGTGGAAATATCTCCGAAATCTGGGAAAACCGAGGATTACTATGCCGCTGCATCCTCGGATGACAGCTCAGCAGTCCCCGAGATGGACTCGGACAGTGATGCCACTGATGATACGAACATCACGCCTCGAAATTACTTTCCTCGGGCCCCACTTCCACATATCTTTAAGCAAGAACCCTTGAGCCGGCCTGAAGTCCTAGATACCGGGCGATCGGTGACAGCACCTCCACAACTGACGCTGATGACTTCGCCTCCTTCGAAAAACACAAAAGGCCTATCTCTTGGCTCGCCAGTTGGTAGAAAGTCTGAGGACTCATCTTTATCCAACTTCTCCTCGAGCCAGGACTCTTTCCACACGGTGCAGTCATGGCACAGCCCCATTACACCGATGTTTCCAGCTTCGTCGGACTCGAGACCCTCTACACCAACGACATATCCCTACCCACATGATAATATAAAACTTCCAAAGCGAACCCCTGAGCCGCAAAACGTCTCAGAATTACCAATTAGCCCTAGCTCAGGAACCCCCAATACTCCAGGTGTCTGGACAATGCTCGATACACCAGAAAACAAACCCACCTCTGATTCTCCATTGCAATCATCGCCACCGTCACCGACTACACCGACTCCGGCTCATAAGAGCCAAGAGGACCACGATGAGGAGCTCTATGAGGATGCTTCCCCATCAGCGGAAATAGTAGACGCAGATACACGCAAACACACGACAGTCAGTGAGCGCTCATCTCGCGGACGAGCACTCTCACCTCTCCCGTCGCCGGCAAACCTCTTCTCTCCATCCCGGTCGCGAGCCCGGCATCTGAGAACCGCACGGCACCTCCCCACCGCCATCATCCAGAAGACATGGGAGATCCTTATGAGCCCGCCTAGCCACCTCGTCCAAATCATGGTTGAGATTGCGGCGAAGATAAAAGCCGGGCAGTGGCGCGGTGCTGTTTTCGGGGTTGATGAGGGAGGAGAAGAGGTTGTTGGGCAGTGGGATTATGAGGATGGGGATTTCATGTGCGATCAGTGGGAGGATGCGGTTGTGGATGATTATGGAACGGCGACACCGGTGAGCAGTCAGGTGGTGAGGCATAGAACTGTTAGGGGGCCGCCGGGTGGGTTTGGCGACAGCTGGGAGATCGATTGATTGATGGAGCAGCGATGATGTAGGATTGACGAGCGGATGGTGTACGATGGATATGATGGGCATGATAGGACATTTGGCAGTATATACTGTATAGGAAATCTCCGCTGAGGATTGGGGGGGTCTGGGGGGGGGGAGGCGTTACATATCATTGTTGGGCGGGATGGTTGGATGTGGTTGCATATATGTTTGACTAGCGGCATGTGTTGTTATACGACTTAGCTACTGAGCGATGTAATTTGATAGGCCTACTGAGTTTATTATAATATGAATATTAAGAAGCGTGCCAGTTCTTTCGCCGAGTCATTGCCGGGGCCTAAAATAAGCAATAAGCATATATGACCCCTAGGGTGCACCGAGTTATTTAAGGGTCCTTGGCGTATATACAGAGAACAGAAGTGATTGTCACACCTGACACATGATAGCAAGTATGAGAATGATTCATTCACAAGGCATAAAGGTCCTGCTCAGCGCCTATTCCCATGCGGCTTCATATGTAACCGCAAATCCATAGCAGACCTTGACGACACCTCTTCCAGATCTAATACCCTCAAAACGCCCCATTTCGCCCCCCCAGACCTTACCCCTAACTCCCATCCCCATCTCACGACTTCTGCTCAGCCATATCATAATGCCCCGTCTGCTGCGCATGCACCGCCGCCTGTCCCTCTCCATAGCCCACCCACCCACAATTCGTACACCTAATCGCCATCTCCCCCACATTCGTAAAATAGTGCTTCCCCTGCAGGATCCCACAGAGTTCCTGCGCCTTAATCAGGATATCGTCGTCATACGAGTCCCAGACCCGCTTGTCCAGCTCGGGCGGGTTATCGGCGACGGTGTGAGGCGGGTCGGACGGGGATTGCACGATGGTGTCGTAGTGGATGCCTGAGTAGACGAGGATGCAGCGGATGGAGGCGCTTTCATTGAAGCGGTCGATCCGGAGGGACTACGTCGAGATCGTTAGTATTGCCTCCGGGACTTGAAGCGGGGGATGAAGAGAGCTTACCTGGACGTCAATACTGCACACCTCGACATTGAAATGCTTCGACAGAATAGCAAGCTCAATAGCCCCCCCCCACGCATCCTCCGTCTGTATCCAGCGACAGTAATCGTCCGGCTCCCGATTGTCAAGCACAACTTTGGTATACACATCCGGCTCCTCCTGTATCTGCGACGCAACCAACGACCTCAGTTCCAGCATCGAGAGGTCATCGCCCGGTAAAACCGCAGCTGCGAAGGCGCGGAAGAGACAGCTGTTATCGTCGGGCATCACCCGCATCACTGCAGCACCCTTGTAAGTGCTTGCGCCGCGGGGTAACTGAGAGAAGAAAGCCTACCTAGAGTCGCGCCGCGATCCGGCATAGGAAGCTCGGGGGTGTCCTCGGCCATCTTTCTTGCTGTGTTGAGGCGGGGTATGTGGCATGGAGGTGCGGTGTTGGCGGGGTGCTACCTTTATAGCTATCTGATTGTCTGGGGAAGCTTAGTCAAGCTAGCGGCGTGGCGAATGGGGGGGTGATTGGCGTGGGAACTCGAGGGGTGATTGGGGGGATGGGGATTTGTGATTCGCGGCCGCTACGTATGTTGGTCTTTTTGGAGGAGAGCTATCATTTTGAGGGGTGCTGTTTGTTAATTGTTCGTTGTACGGTGATATGGGCTAAACATGGGAATTGGGAGGGGTGCATCTGGGCTTCGGCTCACAATGCCAGGGACCGGGCTGGAACACGAAGCTCAATGACGTTCCGAGGTTACAGTCACTGTCCAGGTATATGTAGCAGGGATGCAAGGGAAGTATGGCAAACATGCTTTATCAATCATATCATATATTCCAGTCCATAACCGTATTTATCGCTCTCCAACCGTTTTTCTCGTGAGATCCCCCCATGGAAGTCTAATACATCACACACGCAAGTGTGATATATGGCCTTGTTAAAAAGCCCTCCACCCACCGCCCACCACCATCCTCACCTCCCCAATTCCTCCCCCCATCATCTACGGCTTGGGGATATGTATAGACTTGCTAGTCATCAAACACCCACTAACCACAAACAGCCCCAACACCGGGTGAAACTCGAGCAGGCTACCCGTCAACAACGTCCCGAGCGGCAACTCCCCATGCACCCAGCCCTGCGACACCCAGTAGGCCATCAGCCCCGCGATCGACAGCGTAGTCGGGATGGGTGTGCCCTCGAAGTACGCCGACTTGCCCGTCGCGTCCTTGGGCACGTTGGCCACTGTGACGTTGAAGCGCGCTAGGCGGGTTAGGCCGCACAGCACGAAGAAGGCGAGGATGAGGTGGTCGACGGGGGTGCGGAAGCCGATTGCGAAGGCGGCGGCGGCGGGGGAGACGCCGAAGGAGATCTATTTCGTGTAGAGTTAGCACACTATTCTACTCCTCACTTTCAATTCACTCCCAACCACCGGGTATGCGAGATCGACGTACCAAATCAGCGAGCGAATCCAGCTCCTGCCCCATCAAGCTGCTCTTCTTCCTCCACCTCGCGACCTTGCCATCGAAGAAATCAAAGAACAAGCCGAACGGCATAAACGCCAGCGCCGCCCACACATTGCCCAGCTCGCCCGGCGCGCCAGACATGTACCGCATGGACGAGAAGATGGACAAGACGCCGCACAGGCCGTTGAGCTCGGTGATCAGATCTGCCAGGTGCAGCGCGCGGATGAGGCTGAAGTGCCCGGTCTCCTCGCTCAGGAGCGTTGTTTGCTTGTCGACTATGGGGCTGTCGCTGTCGCTGCTGTCGGCTGCTGGGGTGGGAGGTTAGCGGAGGTGTGCATGGAGAGGTGGGAGATGGTATACACGCTGCGCCGTGTTTGAGGGGAGTTAACTCACTAGAAGCCTTCGTGGCCTTCGCGCCGGCAGTGGTGCGTTTCGACATAGCTTCTATCGACTCTATGTGTCTTCCCTTCCTTCGTAAAAAAAACCCAGTAAACAGCCTTCTAAACAAATATCCAGTCGCAATAATCGAAAAATCAAAGTCGTAAATCTAAGCCAGCGAAAAGAAGAATCAGCTCCAGCGTGGTGCGTTTTTAAACGTCCTGTTCTGTCCTTGCCGTGCAACACCTCAACAAGAAAGCGGCAAAATCTTGGCCCCCCGGTCCGTTCGATTTTACCTGGTTGGAGCTCAGCTGCGCCTACTTTCGCTTCGTAACGTCATCCCCTCTCCCACACCCACCCCCGATCCGATCCCTAGCTCCTTCACCGCCACATAAGAGTGTGCTAGGCTCAGACCAAGCTTTATTTTACCCCAGCTACAGCATTCGCCCGATAATGCGGCCAAATGGACTTTTCACATGGGGGATCTATAGGATGATGGGAAATGGTCGCACTCATATTTATTTCACAGTGGGAAAATCAAATGTATGTAGACTGATTTGTCTTTGTTGCCCGCCTAACCTCACACCCGATCCAATCCATAATTACCGCTCTGTGTGTCCCCGAATATGGAGCATCTAAACAGCCCCCCATCCCAAAAACTCCAATGTAGTAGCTCATTACCCATTCATAACCCCCCTTCCCATCCAGTCTAGACATTCCAGCTCTTCCCAACCAACCCAATCCCCAACCCGCCCCCGATCAGCGGGTACATGTATTATACAACGGCCTTAACCCGAGTTGCCGCTCTGAGATCGACAAATATGTAACGCAGCTGCCTCCCCATCACCAAGGCATTTAACATACCGTAGGGAGGCGGTCTGAAACTCTCCGCCCCAGTCAGTCATGAAGCTATTCGAACGCACCGCCGTTCAAGCCTTCTTCATCGTGCCGCTCTGCTTGCTTGCTCGTTATCGTAATTATGCTCACCCCCTCTTACATACAACGACTTCAGCGCGTGATGATGAGAGAGAGGCCATCCATCCACTGGCCGCATGAGCCCGAAATCCCCGCCACCGAGTATCCTCGCGGAGGTATTAGAGTGTGCCTGAATGAAGCGTTAGTTGTTGATCCCCAACGGGAGAGTAGGGAAGGGAGGGTTTAAGCTTACGCAGATCCGCCATGTGCGTTGCCGTAGATTTCAGATTTGCGACCGCAGCTGGTTAAGAGTTGGATGCCGTCGATCCATAAGCCTGATCGTACATAGAAACCCAAGATGCATTCTCCTCGGCGTGTATCTGTGCGGAAGAAAGTCAGTATGAAGTCCAAGTCTGGCTCAGGGAAATAACTTACCGAGGTAAAAATCACTTCCTCCTGGCGCTCCTCCCCTCTTTCCAATAAGTTGAGTTGATGTATCCTCATAAATAAACTCAATACCGTCGAGAGCAAATCCGTGGTAAAACTTGATCTGCGTGAGCAGTTTCGTTTGCTTCAGGACGCTATCAAAGATGATTTCCTGGGGCTCCGAGCCTTGTGTTTGTGACCGCCCCAGCTTCGCCCCACGGAATGCAACTTGTCCATTCTTCAGCTTCAGCATCGAAGCCTTGGACGCCAGGAGCCCAAAGTCCTCTACCTCCGTGCTCTCACCAGCAATTGACTTAACAGATAGCTTTATCTTCCTCGATTTCCGATCCTCAGGCAGTCTACCGCGCAGATCCAGCTCCGTCAGCACAACCTGCCGCTGGATAGGGCCACGACCGTTCCCATCGCCGTACTCGATCCAGTTATGGCACGTCTCGTCGCCCTCTGTGAATATCTCGATATATGCAACACCGGAGTTTGCAGTAATCAAGACGTTGCCGCTATCCACAGGCCAAGCGTGGATGCTTCTGTCCACGCCCAACTTTGGGTCGGTCACTACGCGGAAGCATGGATGGTTCCGAAAGCGCAGGCAGTCGAGGCGATGCCATCCACACTCGTCTTTTGGGAGAACGAGGCCACCCTTTTCATTCGTCCGAACGGAGAACGGCTCTCGGCTGGTAAATGTTCGGTTGAATGTGATGTAGTCTCGCAGCATGACACCGTTCTCTTGGTGAGGACATCCGAATAAGTGGCCTGTCTCGTGGAGGTGCGCGCCAATTCCAATGTTGGCGGCTTCCCAACTGCTCCCGGACTGGTTGGCGTCGTTGGCTACAAAATTGGTATCTGTGCGAGTGCAATCTGTGAACGCCGGCACCACTTCTTCGAGGCTGGTGGGATAGGAGTGCAGGGCGTGAGAGCCAAAAATCCCCATATGAATCCCGCTGCCATGCGTACCACCAAGCGCCGCGTGACCTGTGACTAGATTCGCGGATTTATCCCAGTGTGTGTCTAATATCAGAACAGACACGTATTGGTGCTGACCCGGGCTTGGCTTGAAGTATTCCTCCACAGCCTCCCCCGCAATTTTGAACAGGTCTCCGCTCATGGTCGCCGATGGATTCTGCTGGGCCCTCTCAACCGATCGTATCTCAGCAACCGTGCGACTACTCCTGATAACATGGATCTTGGCCTCGTTCCTCATGGTGCCATCCTCGCGGTCCCGGTAATTTGCAGTCCCAGTCTGCCATTCCTCTTCAAATCGGAAGCAGCGTCGACCCATCTTATTCCGGAACATTTGCTCTGCGGTAAACGCCTGCCATAAGTACGCCGCCATCCGGAATTTCTTTATAGCGACATCGAGGCCGTTTCCTTCCTGTTCAATGCGCGCTGGCGTCGAGTCGAAGGTGGCGAGCGAATCTTTGCCGAGAAGGATTACCAATTGCAATGGAGGTGAGTTTGTCATTGGCATCATGTGGACTGTGATGAATGTCGAGTGTATCGGGTTTGTGGAGTTGCTGTTGGCGAGTTTTGGGGAGGAGAAGTCGAAACGCAACTTATTCATGCCCGGAGTAAGATATACCAGAGCCTTGAAATGGGACTCTGTCACCGGCCAATTGATGGCGGGGAAGTCATCGTCAAGACGACTAAGACTGATGTTCCCCTCAACTGCTTGTGCTTCTGGATCCCCGACGGTGCCATGGATTAAAAGCACCTTCTGGTTTACCTGCATAAAAGGTTAGTATCTTGCAATGGCGGGGCCAATTGGTATTATCATACCCATGCTCCATCTGAGATGGAATGTATGCGCGGTGCATATGGCGATATAGGCAATGCACTGTGTACATTTGGAGATCCCAGTCCTGCCATACCAGAGACACTGCCATTGCGTTTGCCTGGGTTCGGTGAAGCTGAAACCTGGGGTCGTATTGAGGGTAGCGATATTTTTGTTTGGGATTGGAAGTCGGAATACGAGGCGAGGATTGGGTCTGGTGGTGTATGCGAGCCCACGGCCGATCCTAGAGTCGACGATGACTTTGATGTGGGCACTGTTCCATTGCTGAGATTGCTGCTGTCGGTCGACTTCTCTGTGCGGAAGCTGGCCTTTGACCTTCTGCGCAGGTCTTTCAGAAATGAAGGGGCCATTGCATGGCGCGTCTCTCGTCAATGCAACCTAAATTCTTCAGCAACTTGTGATAAGCTGCAGCGTCCCTTGTCCCTTGTTCGTGAAAGGCGTTTGTTCTAGCAAAGAGGTTTTGGGAATGCAAGAAGCCGTCTCGTCTCAGTTAGTTTCAATAAAACTGCTCCCTTGCTTGCATTGTTTGGTGAGTGACGTGGAAAGGGTAGCAAATTGCTGGCAACGGCACAGGTAGTAGTGGCTGTATGTGAGACAGCTTTCTGTTCGTGTACCTTTTCGGAGCTACCTATGTTTAGCGATGACGATTGTGACAATAGAAAACTTGTCCATACGCAGTTAAGGTTTAGCAAAAGTGGAACTTAAGATTGCGGAAACAATGGATTGGAGGAGAAGGAGTGGTACTCTGTACTCTGTACTCACGATTCTCACAGGAATGGAAGGGGCAGTGGCAGTGGCGATGGAGAGGAAGAGCAAAGAAAGTAGACTCTACTCAAGAACTACCTCTGACATCATTTACAGTGCGTGCAGAACAGAACAAGAACAGAACAAGAACAAGAACAGTACACGACTGACCGGTACATATTCGGAGATATTCATAGAAAAAAGAAACCTTGCAAGACTGGCCGCCCGAATGGTCGAGCAGGATTCAAAACTGGACGTGCACGGCATTATACTGGAGTCAAGTACTGGAGAGTACCCGTATCTGCGTATCTGCGATGATTAACTCTGGTCTTGCAGGAGATCACCCTTCCTATCGCCCATCGATTCGTCCCGTATCCTATCTTGGCTCTGACCTTGGCACGCACGGCATAAATTCAGAGGGAGGGACATACAGGACACAAGGGGAGATGGAGAACACGTGCAGGGCCTAGCAAAAGATGGAGTAGGAACAGACAGGATGGGATTTGCTAGAGATGGCGAAAAGGCCGTGTCCAACGATGGTAGTGTCCCAAAGCCGGAAGAGGGATCGCCCATGGCTAGGAACCGGTACAATACAGTACCAGCAATTGGAGCTACTGATGAAATTTCCCTCGTTGGCTTCAGTTCAGCATAGCATAACTGGCTCATTGAAAGCGCCATTATACGACAAATTGTGGCCCTGAGTGACTGCAAGCCACTATTTTACTGGTCGTTGCTGCAGCTGTTGCTGTTTATCCACGGATCCTTGATCAATCGATCCTCTCTCTGGGCGGCACGGAGAATCCCTGTGTTGCGCTGTGCTGGGGGAGCAAGAGGGAAAGGAGCACCTGCCGGAACAAGACTGATTAGCACCTGCGAATTCTTGGAAAAGTTGGTGGAGCGTGGAGCTGCTGTAGCGTGGGCATGCGTGGGCATCGGCGTGGGCGTGGAGCAGTGGATGGAGCACTGGCTGAGGGGCAAAAGAGTACAAGAAGTACAGGGCTGTACTCACTACAACACCAGGTACAGGTACATGTTTGATCGTCGCCGGCGGCGCTTGCTGGGCATCTCGTCCATCCTCCTTGGTGGGTGGAGCTATACGTACTATGGTAATGTGAACGGTGCTCTGTTTAGTATGGCTGTTTGCGCGATGCGACCCATCACTGATCAGTTTATAGGTTGCGTAGTACTCTACCATGCACCACTATGGGAGAGTGACACGAGAAGCACTCTGTTTAGTGCACTCGTGCTTTGGCGTCGTGTGTTTGTGCCAAGTGCGGTCTACTTATATATGCCGACCCATCGATCCTCGCTGAACATCCGGGAGAGATGCTCATCTCATTACCATCCCATCTCTATTCTTATCCCGCATCTGTATCTGCATCTGTACGGTGCAGTACAGTACTGCTGTTCGTCCAGTCCTACAGCCCTGTGGATCAGCTCAATTCATCCGGGATTGGCTCTCAGCTCAGCTCTTCTCCTCACCTCCCATCATGTCAGCTCACCAAGAGGACACCTCCTGTGTCTGTCGCCCAGACATCCCCGGAGAGTAGATGGAGATGTCTGAGATGTCCCAGATCGATGGGCAGACACTACTAACGGCTTGGAGAGCAATCCGAGAGACATTATAGGTAATAGCTAGGCCGAGAGCTCAGTCAATGTTCCAGAGCGGCTCTCTCAAACAGATCCATCACATGTATGGTGGTGGTGTGAGGTGTGAGCAGTGCAGCACAGACTATAGTGTCTGAAATGTCTTATACACAGTAAGACGGGGCCGACAAAACACACATCCCGCTGGCAAACACAGGCAAACATAGGCAAGCATGCATGAAGCTGTTCAGAGATAGCAGAGTTGATTGGCCGAGGATGGGGAATTTGAATTAAAGTAGGTCTGAGAGCGTGGAGCTCCCCTGAATGATAGCCAGGTTGTAACGGCAAGGAGAGGCATGTGAGGTATGAGGGTAGGCAAGGTAACGACAGATAGCATTCTGGTAATTATACAGGCTCCTTAAAGGCCAACAAACACTTTCTAGTAAAATACTTTTCAGTAAATGCTTCCAGTTGAACATAGTCTTGGAACATCATCATTCCTTTTCGTCATTGCCCTCAACGCCCTCATCATTCCCCTGTGGCTGCTTCCTTCTTTGGATTATTGGCTCATTTGCTGCTTGCTTCCTGGCTGCTTACAGTAACCAGCTTGCGTAGTTTCGTAGTTTCGTTGGCTCGCCTTACCCGGCACCTGCGTGGTCAATCCTTGCTAAACCAACGGAACCCAGGGAAAAGAGCCAGGGAACCCAAGCCGTCCAAAGAAAACCCCAGACCGTCCGGGCAATTGCAACACCGACCGTAGCAGCACCACCAGCAATTAACAGCCAATACCAGCCAATACCACAGGCTCTCAGCACCCAATCCCTCACGTCTCCTGGCGTGAAACTAATTGAGGCACGCAACAACCACCACTCCCCACTGAAAGTCTGACCTCGCAACCACCACCCACCATCGCAACCACAACCACAACCACCACCACACGTCCACCGCCCAACCCCTTCCGACCGCATTGTCGGAACTGCCAACATACTCTCTGCCTCATTATACTCTATCTCGAATACTTTGTAAAACCAGAGAATCCTATCCTCGTCCCTGCCGAACACACAAACTTCAACTACAAACGCAGACAAATTCTTTAACCTCGTTCTCTTTCAACCCACCACCCCTTCGTGACCCACCTCGAAAACCTGAGCAAAACCCTCCACTTTCTCACTTAGACGCCGACCTTTTGCTCGTCCCACGAACCACACAATTTCGACTGTCTGTCTTGGGGTAGCCCCGCGCGACCGTTCACTGATACCTTGCTCCCCGACGAATGCCCTGAACTCGGGCGGCTATCCTCGATCTTCACAATGTCCTCCCCATGGAAGAACAACCAGCCCGAGGTCGTGGCCGACCGAGTCCTCAGGAGGGCTGAGGTTAGCAAGGTACGTTGGCACAACCCCTCCTCCACTCCCCGAGAAAAATCTAACGTCTGTTTCAACTCCAGATGGCACGCAAGCTCCAGAACCGTCTGGCGCTAGCCCAATTCAAAGCGAAGCACGGATGGGAAGACCTCACCCTCGACCTGATCGAGCCGAAAGTTGACGAACACCTGAGACGCCAGCGACCCTCCTCAGCAGGCGACATGCTCTCCGACACCTCCTCGAGCTCCGCCTCCGACTTCAACTACCCCCGCAACGTGCTCAGCTCCTCCCCCCTCAAAGCCCCCTTCTTCTCCGACGCCCTCGACTCCTCCAGCGGCAGCTCCGGCCACAGGAAGCGCTCCTACAACGCCAGCTTCCACGACCCCGCCTCGCTCTCCACAGCACGCAAGCGCTTCCGCTCCTCCCCCTCCGCCGGCCGAAGCATGTCCCAAAGCCATACCTCGTGGAAAGACCAACACCAACTCTCTCAATCCTCCCCCATCAAGCCGCGGAAGCAACCCCACTTCACCACCTCCGCCGGCCCAAACCTCTCCTTCTTCCGCGGCGTCAGCGGCACAATCGCCGAGGACATCCCCTCCTCCGCCCACCCCTCCCTCGACTCAAACTCCGACTCCGACTCCGACCTCCTCCCGCTTCACTCCTTCAAACTCCCCACAAACAACAATATCTCCCGCTCCTCACCCCCGCGCACCCCTCCTCCGCCTTCCTC
>JPKC01002447.1:0-30072 GCA_000750925.1 Pseudogymnoascus sp. VKM F-4518 (FW-2643)
TCCCCCCCCTCCGACCTCATGACCCTCTCCTCCTTCCTCACCAGCGGCCACGAGCTCCCCACCTCCCGCCTCCTCCTCTCCCTAACAGCCATCCACCCCTCTCGCAAACTCCAAAAAAAGGACCCTCCTAGCCCAGGCCACCCGCCGCGGATGACTGATTTCGTGGTCTCGGAACTAGTCTTGGCGGATCGCACGGGGGAGTGCAAACTTACGCTTTTTGACCACGCGACGGGGCCATTTAAAGTTGGGACCGTGCTGTTGATTACGGGGGTGACGATGAAGAGGGGGGGAGAGAGGGCGTGTATTTCCCTTGGACAGGACAGTTTGGTGGATGCGGAGCCGGAGGTTGGTGGGGTGGAGGGGTTGAGGAAGTGGGCGGAGAGGGAGAGGAGGTTGGGTACGAAGAGGCAGGAGGTTTCGGGTGAGGTGCTGGAGAGGTTGGGGAGGTCGGTTGGGGAGGCGGGGTTGTATTCTCTTGCTGAGTTGGAGGAGAGGGTTCGTGAGGATGAGGGGGGGTGGACGGTGTGGTTGAGTTTGGTGGTTGGACAGGTGAATCTTGTGAGGGTTGTGCTGAGGGGGATGGCGGGGGTTGGGGAATGGTGAGGCATATTATTTTCTTTTGTGTTGTTGCCCCTTTATGATCTCTTCTTCGTCCTACGCCCTGTCTTGCTGCTTACTTTTCTGTAGATACGCAAACTAATCATCACCATAGCTGCGGAATCCCGATATACTCTCCCGAACCCACCGCCCCTTGTCTCACCTGCGGCACAGTCCAAAATCTATCCATCAACCCTGCCATCATAGGAGCATTGCTCGATGAGACCGGCGCACTCGAAGCTGAAAAACTGCAATGGACGCCTAAAGCCTGGAGAGAGCTTCTTGGGGAAGTGGGAGCAATGGGGATACTGAGTGCAGATAAAGGGGCTGGAGAGGTGAGGGGAATAAATGAGATAAGGGAGCTGCAGGAGAGAATCACGGGGTTGAGGTTTAGTTTCCTGATGGGATGGACAGGAGAGGCGGGGAGGCTATGCGTTTTGGGGGTGAGAATGTGATGAAGGGCGGTTTGGAGATGTGCTTCGTACAGGCTTATGGCTGACTGGCACAAGGAAATAACGAGGAGGTTGCTGAGTGCAAGGGCTATATTGCAAGACATGTGTCCATATACTGGCTTATATCTTACCACCAACATATATCTCGCAATAGCAGAAGCATTCACACGATTCCTCGCAGAAGATCTTCTTCTACAGTCAGTTCTGGGACATTTTATCCATTCCCTCTCACTCCAGCAGCTACCCAACAACATATATACTTTGTACCTGTCATATGTGCCACTTCTCTCAAGCTACCCACCCTCTTCCGCCATCTCCAGACCCTCCCCTAAGCACCAACCCACAACCCCCTCTAACCCCGCCAAACCGACGGCGTAGCCACCGCACTCGACACTGGGGTTACAGGCCTCGGATGACACATCGAGAACCACGTATTAGCCACCTCACAAAACCACTCCGCCTCATCCTGACAGCACGTCGGTCCCGGCCATCCCTGTCCTCCACCTACATCGCCGTCAGCCTCTACCACATCCCCACACCACACCCACAGAGCCAGTAACGAAAGAACAAGGAAATGCACTCACACTGTCCCCAATGCCCCGTACACACCCTCGCCGCCGTCGACGTCGTCGCCGCAGCCGTCGTAGTCGATGTAGCTATCGTCGTCGGCGCCGCAGTCGTCGTCGATCCAGCGGGTGGGTAGATAACCCGCAGACACTGCGAATGGTAGAGGTTCGAGTAGAAACAAAGCCATTCTGGGGAGCCGGCGCAGCAGGTTGGGCCTGTGAAGCCTTGGCCGCCGCCTGTGGGTGTCAGAAGTGTTAGCACTTTTTACTGCCCTCTGTCTACGGCGCCAGAAAGAGGGGGGGTATCTTACATTGACCCCAGTTCGCGGCTCCGCTGGGGCACGCTGAGGCGGGTACGGTGGCGCCGCCGACGCAGGAGGGGTCTGCGACGCCGGTTACTTGGCAGAAGGTGTCGGGGGGGCAGATGGAGGGGTTGTCGGTGCCTGCGGGTGTTAGTGTTAGGTCTGGAGAGGAGGGGAAGGATGGGGGCGAACATAGCTGGGCCGATGCGGCTGCGGCGAGGAGGGGGATGAGAGTCAGGGAGCGCATATTGGTGGTGTTTGAGAGAAAGAAAGAGGGAACGCTTGGTCTTGATGCCTAGCTGTATCTAGTTTTCTGGGCGACTTTCTCACCGTTCATATACACCTCTCTTGCTCAGAGCACTGGGCTCAGCGAGGTGCGCCTCCCCTTCCACCCCGTCGGGCATCGGAGAATGGAAAGCTCACGCACCATCGCCTGATAGAATCATGGGACCTCAATTGCTGACTGCATCTCAGACAATATGTCGATACACGACTGATAGATTATAATCTCGGAACGCGGGGTAACAGCGAGGCATATTGAAAGTAAGCTACACACCCCAATGCAACGCCGTCAGCTCAGAGCATCGTGAAGAGGGTGTTCCAGGCGCGCGCGGTAGCTGCGGTGAGACCGGGTTAATTAATAAATGCAAGCTTTGGCGGGGTTTAGGATAAAAGGCAGGGGGGTTGGCACGGAAGCGCATCCGAGCCGTTGAGGCTAAAGGGGGGCATTTAGAGTTGAGCATCTTTTGCTTCTTTTCATGGGCTTGGTTTGTAGGTTAATTTTCAGACAGGGGGAGGGTTCGTTTGGGTGTTTTGGCTGTCAGGATCTCGTTGTTTTTTACCACCTATTAGAAGACTTCTTTTACAAGGCTGTATTTCAAAAGCTTCTAGGACACTCACGGGTCAAGTCACATTTCAGAGGAAGGCAAGATATAAGAATCGTAGTGTCAAATTAATCATCGCTATTCGCTATCCCCCCATTTCTTGACTGCATTATTTTCATATATACATTCGTATCCACACAAACAAGACTCAAACATCCTCCGCCAAATGATCCATCCACCCCCCTCCCATCCCTCTCCTCAAAAAGTACACCCCCAAATTACTTCCCCAAGCCAAAGCCAAAAGCCGAAGCCCAAAGGCATCAGCCAAAAACAACAACAAAAAAACCCAACGCTTCCATGCCACCCCCAATCGAGTCCAAGCGCGCAAATAAAAGCAAGTAAGGCCCAGCTGCAAGAATGCAGAAGCAAGCTGGGTCCGGTATCTAGCAAAATAACAGCCGCGTATAAACGCAGGATAGTAGTAGTAGCAAGTAGCAAAAAAAAAGTAAAATAAGACAACGATAGCGATTGCGATTTGCCGGTTTTCTTCAGTACGCCAAGCCAGTTTTTGGTTTCGTCCCAGTCGTCAGGGGGGATGCAGCAAGTAGTTTAGGCGCCGATAAAACGGGTGAGAGAAAGTCCAGTAAAAGTAGTAAGTGGTGTGGCCGGTTCTGACCAGGCTCGGAAACACTGAGCGGAGAGTTTATTTCTTTTCGCCCCGTGCCGCCGGCCCAAATATGAGAGAGAAAACGCCGTAGTGAGTGAGGGCGTCATAATAAACAGAAAATCAAAAGGCTAATAGAACAGTAGCACCCCGAATGCTCAAAAGCGTGAACTCGTACTCTCGTGCCAGTCTTGGTTTAGACAGCAGCCTTGTTCCTGCGCCCGAACATGCGCGAGAATCCGCCCTGCTCCTTCGCAATAGGTTGCGAGCTGGGTGGGGGCGCGGTGTTCATGAGGAAGTCCGCGAGATCCGAGGAGGGCGTGTTGCGAGAGTGCGTGGCCTCACGCGGAGATGGCTTCTGGCTGGCGCGCGATCCCGGCTTGCGCTGCAGGGTGACCTGGGAGGCGTAGTTGGAGCGGGGGCGAGGAGGGGTGGTCGAGTAGGATGGGGAGATCGGGGTGTGTTTCTTTGGGGAGGCAGAGGGGTGCTGCGGGAGGGAGGAGTTGCGTGGGAGGACGGCATTGCGCGCGAGCACCGAGTTGCGTGTTGAGGTGGAGGAAGAGGAGGCCGCGGAGTTGGAGCGCGAGAAGCGGGCCATGATTGTCTTCTTTGGGGCAGGCGCGGGCTCGTCGAAGATAGAGCTCATAGTGGAGGTGTCAGGTGGAGGAACGCTGTTCAGGAAGTCGATGAGCGACTCTTCAACGCGCTTGGGAGGACCTTTGGGAAGGGTGAACTCGTCGTCATCATCTTCATCATCGCTGTAATCAATGGCATAGGGATCCTTGACACGGTGGGTCTTGCGCTTCGGCATCATGTCCTCTTCGTCGAACGCAGCGAGGTTGACTTGTGGCAGGGCGGTCTTCTTAATTGCGGAGCTAGAATTGGCCGTGGCCGAGGGGTGCGTAGATGTGTCCACGGACAAGTTCATCTGGGGGTCGCGGCCTTCTGGGAGGGTCGAGAGGCGATTGCCAGAGAGCGCGGTGGACATTTGGTCTGAGTCCATGGTGGTGCGGAATGGAGCGACTGTGCGAGGGATTCGGGGGTTGTCATGGCTCTTGTCACTTGGTGGTCCCTGACGAATGAAGTCAATCAGCTCCGAAGACGACAGATTGTCACCGTGGACCACGGCATCGCGAGCTTGGAGGCGATTGCGGTTTGCAGTTGAAGCAAGAGACTTTGCCACGACAATTGGCACAGACGGGGCACTAATTCGATGGGCCGAGATATTAGCCTGTCGAGGTGGTGGTTGCACAGCGAAGTCATCACCACGGCTCTGAGGTGGCCCGGTAGACCTAATGAAGTCTGCAAAATCGCTGATGGACTCGCTCATAACCTTGGCATCTCTGGCCACGGGCGCGTTAGGCCTGACACGTGCCCCAGACTTGGGAGGAGCAGATCTCAGAGCGGGCTTTGGAGGGTCCTTGGCAGTAGGCTTTGGGGCAAGTCGAGTGCCGCCCACAGGTGACTTCGGAATATCAGACGCCTCTTTACCATTGCCGAAGAGTGTATTGACCTTAGGCGAGCTTGCAGCATTCTGGAAGAAATTCCCAACCTTTGGCGAACCACGTGGAGCGTCCGCAGAATTGCCGAAGAAGTTGGCGACCATGGGCGAGCCCAATGGCGTGGATCGAGCTCCGAAGCTGCTCTGTCTGGGAAGCAATGGGCTCTCAGGGATATCCTATTTAGGTTAGCTAGTGATATTTCGGGAGATATTATATTGAACTTACATCAATACCGCGCATGTTAGATGGCGTCAGGGTATACTGAAGGGTTGTCTCGCTGCGAATAAGTTGCTCGAAAGTCTGCCCCTTATCCTCAGTTGCACTGGTGCTCTCTTCAGACGTGCGAATAGGTCGGAGCTTGTAAGACTTGATGGAAGAGCTTGATGAGCCCTGTCTAGCTGACTTGTTGAGGAACTCCGGCTTGGGGCCCGTGTCTTCTTCACGGTGCGAGCGTGGGGGCGAGGATCTGGTGACAGATCTATCTGAGGCATTCGTTCGGTTTCGTGTATGAGCGTCCTTCCTGCCTGGTCCCGAGTAGCTTCCTGCCGGGAGATCTGACTGGAAAACCGATGCATCAGAGTAGCTTGGAGCAATAGAGGAAGCCTCATCTGAGGTGTCTGGTGCATTTTCCATCATCTCGCGCAGAGGAGTAAGAGGTGGGGCAGAAGAAGTTCCACTGCCTGGAGAGCCCATCTGATTTGTCCATATTGGCTGAAGAGAAGCTGGTGTGCTAGGGGCCGGAAGACCATCAGAGTCGCGAGTAGATTTGGGACGAGGTGCTGTGCCGAGAACAAATTCCGAGTTACCATAAGAATTTGGTGGTGTGACGGCAAACTGAGTATCCTGGACAGATAATGCCTCCGAGGTAAGTTTGGTCTTTGGGCTTCCACGTAGGGGAGAGCGAACAGGCACCGGGACAGACCGAGGAATCGTGGCGGCATCTAATCCCAATCCTAGGTTTTCAGGCTCAATAACTTCTGGTAGAGAAGCTTCCGAGTCCTTGTTGAGCTGGTTGACAAGAGGAGACGGCGCCTTAAGCGTTGGGCTGCCTGATGGTGTCTTCTGGATTGGGCTGGTGCCACGAGAGGCCACCGTGTCTGTCGGAGGACGTGAAGAAAGATCACCAGATGCATGACGTGAGCTTGGGCTACGAGGCGAAGTCACCTCGATCAAGCGGATCGAGTGCACACTGGCGGAGCGCTTGGAACGAACGCTTGCGGATCGGTCACTGGAATTGCAAGACTGGGCTCGGCTTGTGTCGAGCGCAAGGACATCGCCAATGGATACACGAGCTGAAGTCATGATTTGTGGTTCTTCGGCGGACTCCGTCAGATCAATTTCATCGTCGGTTTCTTGCGCAGCTTTCGAGGTTCGGTCGTGGTGTGTAACTGCGGCAATCCCTGCCACAGCAGCAGCACCAATTGCAGCAGCGCCAGCCGCAACTCCGGCAATCAACCCACCCTTGTGAGAACTCTTTGACGCATTTCTGGAGTGGGACACGGCCTTTGATTTAGATGGCTTCTCATCCTCCAACTCTCTCGGTATTTGAGAGCCCTGAGAAACACTCCTAGAGTGAGATGCAATTTTCGGCTCCTTGGAAGGCTCCTCAGCAGCCAAGACATAAGTATCCTCGGAGTCTTGCGACACGTTCCTGGAAAGAGGTGGAATTTCAGCTTCCTTTTCTTGTTCCACAACTGCCTCTTCGTCCTCGTCGGTTGACTTTCGCCTTTTCATTGGCGAAGCAAAAGACGATGCCGCCGGGGATGGCAGAGAGTGAGATCGTTTCCTTGATTTGATCGAAAGGAAGCCGGGTGTTGCTGGTTCCGAGTTGATCGGTGTAGGGAGGCCTTTGGTGTTGGCTGTGAAAATCATCATGCTCTTTCGGCGAGATTGGTTGGGCTCATCCACCTCATCATCTGCCTCGTCTCCACTCTGATCTGCGACCCCAGGTATCTCAATTTCTCTGACATCATCTTCGCCCATTGGAAGTGGGATGGTTGCTTCGAAAAGGTCGGGTTCCTCTTCGGTTGCTGTTGGTTCTGGGTGGGCCTCGTCTTCTTCGGGTTCGTTGATCGGAGTGTCCTGGAATCTGTGGTTTATTTCGGGAACTTGGTGCTCTGGGGCGAGGCTGCCTCTTCGGCTGTGAGGACGGGAGTTCATCGAGTCTCTAGAGTAAGATCGGCGAACGCTGTGAGAAATAGATGCGTTTGGAGAGCGTATGCGCTTCTTCCACCCTCTCCAGAGCCTGCCAAGTGTCCTATCAAGGGCAACACGCTCCATATCGACATCCTCGACAACGACACGGTCTGCCACGTTCTTGGGAACGCTGCTTCCATCTCTCTCGTCCTTTTGCTGCTTTGAGCGCATGCGGTGGTACGCGGCCTGTCCTGCCACGGTCAATGCCTGCTCGCCCATAAATTCGAGAATTGAAGTCAGGAAAATGGCAACTGCAGGTGAGACCACGCCTAACGAGTTAGAGTATCTGTTGGTAGATCCTGGCGGGCCGTCCAAGTGCTCCAGTTCTGTGTAGTGATCTTCATCCTCTTCTTCCATATCGCCAAGTGATGAATACACCATGCAGCGCAGACGTGTGCGTTTCCATACCAGCTCCAAATCCCAGTCTCCACTCGGCTCAATGCCATTGTGAAATGAGATCAGCTCTTCATCGTCACCACCACCCAGGTATTCCTCCAATTCTTGGTCTGCTTGGTGAATTGCTTCCTTTGCAAGTTTCGGCTTTAGGGTTTCGACCACTGCGGGTCTGAGAGAAGCGAGAGATGTGGATTTCGAGATGGCGAGAAAGTTGAAGAGTAATTGATCGAGGAAGTTGTTTACAAGCTTCAGAGCCCCTGGGTTGACCATGGCGGTCTCTCCGGAAGGTTCGAGGCCATGCTGGTCGAACCAGGCTTCGGAGTGGCTATCATGGTCGTTTGTCACGATCTGTGAGGCTGCAGAAATGGCGAGAAAGAGCGGCTGCGGTTGAACGAGTGCTGGTGGTGAAAGCATCGCGCTGTACCCGTTTGCTGAGGGTTGATCGCTGGAGATGCTGTGAGACCTGTCTCTATTCACAGACGAGGTTGTGGCACTACTATTGTCGAGCCCTGTAGGCGAGGTAAATCCTGAGAAAGCCATATCGAGAAATGAGGATCGGCAATACGGTGGGGCGCCAGGACGTCAATTACGCGCCTCCCTCGTTTATAGAAGGAGCTGTCGTATTCTGAATTATCTTGAACTTTGTTCAGGCAAAGTTGCAAGTTGTATAAGGTCGTGAGATTGTTTCGATTGAAGGTAAAAGAGTCGCTATAAGCAGAAATCGAAGGTCTGCATGGACGTGTCCAGAGTTAGCCACTTTGCTCCACTGATCTGGGGTAACCCAATTTCACTATTGAGACCGCTGTATGATCGCCCCCAGGTGCCTATCCGGTGCAGTGACCAAGTACAGTCAAGAGTGCCGACTGAGCAAACTTTCTGTGTTTGATGCGCTGCCAGCATCAATTGAGTAGGTAGGGGATAGATCTCCGTGCTGTACAGCGAGTACTTTGTAAACACCGTAAAGGTTGTAAACACCCTCTGAAGAATCGGCGATCCTAGCCACTCAACAATTATGCTCCTGCTCCCCTGGCACCAGATTGGACCTTGGATTTCGCTCGATTTTGTGATAATGCAGGCGGGTGCTCGCGTTGCAGCGAGTGGCTGGGGTCGTCGCGCCGGACCGTGAATGGAAGAAAAGAGGGCGAACGTACCGTATGAAGCTACCGTTGCGAGTGAATGAACGGCGAGAACGTGTGTATAATTAAAATGCGACTCTCAGATCGGGAAAGCCATTATTTGTGCAAAGGTGAAAGTCGTTATTTGGCGCAGCATCCAGAGGAGTTCGTATACAGGGTGGATGTCGTGCGCGCGCACACAGAGAGGTGTTTGTGGTGTTTTGTTGTGGTGAAGGTGAAGGTGAAGGAGAAGTGAAGTTGCGAAAGGGAGTTGAGGCCAAACGTCGTCAAGAACAATTAATTGAGGGACGGCAGACCCTCTTAACTGGAAACTGGGGACCACCTGCGTCTCCGTCTTTTCTGATTCAGGGAATATGTAGCAAAAGTGACTTTTACTTCTCGGTCAGGGTCTTCCTGGGTCTTGCTCCGAGACTGTGTCTCTCTACTCATTCTACTACTGACAAACTACTGAATACTACTGAATAGACTACTGACAGATACATAGGACTACGACATACTACTCACATAGTATACATGAATCTGTACTGTACATGACTCCTTACTGTACTGATCGCCAGGTCACTCGGAGGGGCACAGACACACCAGACACCCCGTTCGATGGCTTCACCTGCATCAAGCAATATGTCCTGGTTGATACCAAGCCGCGGTGTGGAATATATGACAAAGGTACATGCGGCACAGGCGTGTGGAGCATACTCACCAAGGTACCTCTGTCCTAGCACTTGTCTTCCCCCCTTCTCCCCCCCTTCCCGTCCCTCTCATCCCATTCATCCCACTATGGTATGGTATACCTTGCTGCACGGAGTAATAACACGCACCAGAAATCATAAAATCCATACAAATCGAACAAATTAAACCTATAAGAGTATAAGCTATACCACGTTACTCATACAACTTGACCCATATGGCACTCGGAGCGGTACTACTCAGTACTGCTCACTTCCTAATACAGCCACTCAGATCCTCATATCTGCATACCAAACTGCCGTCTCCTCCTCCCTCCTGCCCATCAGTGTCTTTATCGGGTCTCATGTCGTCCGAAAGGGGAAGCGAAATAGGGGGACCACATACCGTAGTAGTCGGGCCAAATCTGCACTACTTACGATATTACCCATATTACCCACACCACCATCGTCCCACCATCCACGGACGAGCATGAAACATAACACTGACTCGCCCACAGCAATTGACCCCCAGGCACGTCAGATGTTTCAACTCAAGGTTGCGATATAAAGGCGCATCCAGCCCATATTACTGGACCGCAAGGGGAGCCCACTCGTTCTGTTCTCCTTGAGCTGTGGCTTTCCGACTGAACGAACCACAAGTCTATTATCGTGGGATGCAACACTGCGGACTTTCCGCTCCACGTGCACCCGATGCAACTTGATTACCGTATGAGTAGTACAGGACAACACCGAACTGTGGTACTCCAGTACTGTGCGGCAGTTACAGCACACGACTGACTTCCAGCCTCACAGGCTCATCGTCAGCCACTCACCAAATCAAGCCCACTCCAACAGTCAATAATCCCATTAGCCTCCTCCCACTGACCCGATTTGAGAAACTGTAATTCCAAAGACAGAAAGGAACTGCATCCGCACAAGCTGAGCACTTCCCCATCAAGACCCCCTCTCCCCTCCCATGCCCCTCGCCGAACCTGCGGCAAACATCCCCTGTCCAATCGATCGCTCCCCTTTTACGCCATCCGCCGTGTCTCGGGCTAGTCGCCACCCTATCGCCCGCCACCCCGCGCCCCTATTCGTCCGGGACTTGGACCCTCCACGACACCTTCCCTTCAGCGACCTGCGACCGACATTTCTCGGCCCTCCTAGCTACTGCATGTCTCGGACTCTTTGCGCTCCAGCCTTCTCTTCGCGGCGCGCAGATCCGCTGTCCCAGATCCCTCGATCCTGCCGATTTCCAGAGTCATTCATTCCACATGCTGGAGAGACAGAGATGCGTGAACCGCGGTGGTCCCTGCTGATCGCCCAAATGTCTCGATCGGCAAATTTAATTGCCCAGTCTGTGGGCCGATCACCTCATGACGATCAACAGCGGACGGCGCGACCGCTCAGCGAGGCTGGGGGTCGAGCTTAAGGTAATCGGGATCACGGTGGATCTGCCCAGCCTCGTCAGTCCGAACATTCCACACCAGAACATCGCCGTTGCGCCTCATGGTTCGGTGGGCACGATGGAAGGAATCGTGTGGGGTCCTTCGAGAAGAAGCAACTTTGCTCACGTTTCTCACGAACCTCGGAACCTTCACTCCACCTGCCCTAACTGACAACTGAACCCGCCCAACAATTCCTTCTGGTCTGTCGCCATAGCCATCCAATCCAGAAGGAACAAAAAGCAAACCCTTCAGTAGTCTCCGAGCTCTCTCGTAAATGCCCCACCGCCCCAGCTCCCTTCACCACACCACAACTCCAACAGCACCATCACAATCC
Organism: Pseudogymnoascus sp. VKM F-4518 (FW-2643); assembly: GCA_000750925.1. Classification (NCBI taxonomy): domain Eukaryota; kingdom Fungi; phylum Ascomycota; class Leotiomycetes; order Thelebolales; family Thelebolaceae; genus Pseudogymnoascus; species Pseudogymnoascus sp. VKM F-4518 (FW-2643). Next base: position 11,083 of record JPKC01002447.1, read on the forward strand.
CTCGCGTCGCAAACCTCTCCAAAAAAAATCCAACACGCACGGTCTCCCGTGCCGCAAAAAAAACCCAAATCACTCATCACCAGAACGACAGGTATAATATCAGTTCACCCCCCCTCCCTCCCTTGCATCTCTGCAGCGCACCGATCCGGGATCATGAGACAAGAAGTGGCATCCCTCGCTTGGCTCCCACGCCGCACCTCACAATACCGCCGCTCCCTCCCCAGCACCGTGGTATAGTATGGTATGTGCGCACCCCAACTCTTCCAGCCGCCCTAACCGTTCGAGCGATTGCTGGACAAAAAAATCCCCGGCGCTGTGTTTCGAACTTTACCCCCCTCCACCCCACCCCACCACCCCATCTCGTGTTCTGGGGAATATATATTAGACGGAGCGAACGGGTGGGTTGTATGCATGGCGCTGCAACCCTGGGCGCGGATTTTGCGGAGGGCGTGTGCGCGCTGCGACGCTGATGTGAGGGTGAGTAGAACATGTATTTGGATTGGCTCATGTACTGTACCGCACCTGCGCCTGGGCTGAGGGTCTGAGGGGGACCTCGGTGGTACTCCGGGGTTCGCGACGGCGAGGACGCAGGGTAGGGGAGCGCGGTCAGATAGCGGAGGTGCTGTGGATGCAGTTAGCACGTGGCGAGCGATGCTGTGCCTGGCGCTAGAAGACGGCTGGCTGATGAAAGGAAGGGTAAGGTGATGGAGAGATGGGCTTGCTGCGGGTCAGCGTCCAAGAGAGAGCCTCGCGATTATTGTCCCGATCCGTCAGGTACTGTGGGATACAAGAGAAAGACTTTGCTTTTGTCTGTGCTGGTGTTCGTACTGTAAGGATAGAAAGGTATACAGGTAAGATTAATTCGGTAAAATGAGTTCACGTATTTTGCTGGAGTGGTTCCCCCTTGCAGTCTCGAAAGGGAAGGGTAGATTGATGTAATCTGATATCCTGGCCAGATGCTCGTCGGTTACCCCATCCGATCATATTAAATCCACCTCCAATTTATCCCTCGCGTCGTGATGTACATGCCTTACAGTACAGCTCCTCGGTCAGAGTCTGTTTGTCTCACTTACAGCTCACTTGATCTACAAAACAAACAACTCAACAAAAAAATTACCAAAGCTGGTGGAAACATGTGTATTGTCTATCTCTAAGGCGTCCCTAAGATCCTCCCATCGCGAGAAATTGTACCCACGTCGCGCCCCAGACAGTGATCCGTAGAAGCCTGGGCCTCAACTGTCACTTATCCCTAGGCAGCGCAAAGCATGCGTGGAACACATCCCACCGTTTTCCCTCCAACAAGCACATACATCGTAAAATCAACTTTGCACACATTGCACACACACACCCCCTCGCATCGTCCCCCTCCCGTATATCGTCCCCGCCCCATTCCAGATCTCTCCCCAAGATCGCCACGAGTCGGCTCAGCAAATGTGGCCACCACGCCCCTCAGCTCCTCTCCGGGCCCGCGAGGGCCCGCAGGGCACTGGCTGTCGTCCAGCTAGGCTGCGTCGAGACGCCGCATCGATCGGATAGATGGGTGCTACGTGTTTCCGAAGACAAAAGGTTTAAAAGGTCCATTCGACCGCTCCCCGCCCAATCAGTCGTAGCCCCCGCCGACCTGGCTCGCGAACGCGGTGGACACACTCTTCTCGTCATCGTCGAGAGTGCGTCGTCCGGCGCCGCTGAGTAGCGAGCTGCCACCGAACACACTCCCGGCGTCGCCGGTCTTGTAGTCGGGCAGGCGCCCGCCGGACTCGACGTACCGCTTCAGGCGGTCCGATTGGCTCAGACTCGTCTGCTTCTGGTCGTGGACGGCGGGTCCGAGGCTGACGCCTCCTTGGCTTGCGCCTTTACCGTCGAGCACGCTGCTGGTCGTGTCAGTCATCTCGCTGGCGGCGACAGACTCGCCGGTAACGCTTTCAGCGGGGCGGTTGCGGCTCTTTTGGCCGTTAGTGCGGTTGCGGGGATCTAGGCCGGGCCAGCTGTTGTCGGTTGCGAAGCTGGAGAACATCTGCGGGTAGGCTGAGCCGACGCCGACTCCTCCAAGGGCGGAGGAATGGACGGACGACACGTCATCGGGGATGTAGCCTAGCATAGAACCGGCGTCGCTGTAATCATTGCCGGTCTTGCCATTAGGAGGTCGTGCATTGCTTGGTAATCCAGTAGAGTATGACATCTGGTAGCGCTGAGGTCCGCGGTAGGTAGTCTTGGGGCGGCTGAACTGCAGAAGCGAGGTTTGCAGGTTGGTGAGTGGCCCCTCAACCAGGCAGTTGCGCTCCTTGAAATGCTGGAGGAGATAATGCCAAAGAGGGTGCTTGGACAGAACCTTGGGGTTGCCCAGAATGACCAAGCCATACTTGGCACGAGTCAGAGCCACGTTAAGACGACGAGGATCGCTCAAGAAACCAATGCCTTGGTGGTCGTTGGATCTAACGCAAGAAAGCACAATGAAATCCTTCTCTCTGCCTTGGAAAGCATCGACGGATGCAACCTCGATCTCCTTGTAGTTCTCCTTCTTGAAGGTACCGGTGTTTTGCATGGAGCTGACGACGTAGCTACGCTGTCCCTCATAAGGTGTAATGACACCGATATCAGCAGGCTGGACTCCGGCCTTGAAGAAGCGGGTGACGATTTTCTCGACATTGGACGCCTCAGTTCGGTTAAGGTAAGAGGTACCGGAAGCAGATATCTCTTCGTTACCCAAGTTGGACCAGAACATCATCGGGGTGTCACCAACGGGCCAGGGGAAGTCGACATCGCGGCGGAGTCTCTGCTGCATAGTGACACCGTTCTGGAGAGAGCCCTCATAAAACATGTTTGAGGGGAATTCAGATAAGCATGGATGCATACGATACTGGACGTTAAGCCTGATAGGGGCAAGTCCGAGAATAACAAGACGCTCAAAGAGCGATTGGTTCAGGCCAGCCTTCGCTGCCTTCTTGTTCATAATGACTGGGCCCAACTGCTGGTGATCACCGACAAGTACAACCTGCTTACAACCCAGAACCAATGGAATCATGCACTCGGGCTCGGCAGATTGGGTGGACTCGTCGATAAGCACGGTCCGGAACTTCATCTTAGACAGACGAGGATCTCCGGCACCAACGCAAGTACAGCAGATAACATCGGCGTTGTTCAGGATCTCGCGCTCAGCGGCTCGGGTAAGAGACTTGAACTTCTTCTCATCCTGGCTGGACAATTCACCCAATTCGCTCTTAAGTTGCGAGAGCTTCGTCAACTCGAGGTTGCTATCGTTCATGCGTACCTGCTCGTGCAGTGACAGGAAGCCAACGGAAGATTCGACATCTTCACGGGACTTGGCTGTAAGACGCACAACCTTCAATCCTGTTCGATGGATTCTCTCACAGAGCTGGTCAACTGCGACGTTGGAAGGAGCACAGACGAGAACTTGGCCACCATTAACTTTAGATAGATGGTAGATGACTGTAGCAGACGTGACTGTCTTTCCGGTTCCTGGGGGTCCTTGAATAAGACTCAGGGGCTTCTGTAGGACGCTCTTGACAGCATTGATTTGACTGCCATTGAGCTCCGGGAGACCGGGAACACTGAATTTCTTTGGCATTTGAATCTTCATTGGCGCTGCTGCAACCTCGTGACCAAGTAGCTTGTGGAAGATGTAACCAGATACACTCATTTCGTCAACCGCAAAGGTCTTCATGGCCAATTGCATGCGATCGTAAGAGGTGGCCTTCCACACGTAGTCAGCGGAGAAGTTGTGAGTGCACTCAGTTGGCACGGATTTATCGTTTCCGATCTTTCGCAACTCGATCGTGACTTCGTCAGACTGGTTGTTTGGAATCTTGACAACGTATCCAACGCCTTCCCAGACGGGGCGCAATTCTCCCTTGTATTTAAGGCGCATCTCGTCGCCAACAGCCAACTTGACATCTCCGAGCTCGATTTTAGGAAGCACGAAGCTAGCAAGATGCTTGTTGTTGAGACCATAGTCCCAGCGAATAACAAGTCCATCCTCGGATTGGGCCTCTTTCAGCTTGCGGTCGTAGTCTGCCTCAATCTTCACAAGTGGGCCAAAGACGTTCTGATACTGGTAGGCATCATCGTACTTGAGAAGCACGGGGGCTGGTTCGTCATCGATTCCTGCTGCCTTTTCCAAGTCTGCAATGGTCGCTGCCGCATTATCCTTCCACATTTCCTCCAGTTTTGCAATCATTGGCGGGGTCAAGTGGCGAGCTCGGAGCTGCTCAGCGTCGCTTGGCACAGCCACGAGCCACGGAAGGAAAGATCTGTCTTCAATCAAAGGTTGCCATCTAGAGATATCCCAGCTCATGTCTTTGGACGAAGGCGTAGACGCACAGGGCTGTCTGCAGAGCAGCACAACCACGGTGTCGGATTTCGCCGGAATAAACCCAAGTAGGAAGACGTTCTTAGTCCCGCAGTTGTAGCATTCGAGGACAGTGTCGCCCAATGTTGATTGAGGGTGCAGCTGAACTTCCTTGTGGCGAGCCCGAACTAAATGGTTGACAATGTGCGAAGATGAGGCGTTGCCGCGGGCGCTGCAGAACCATTTCGTGCAGCCCAAGCACTTAACAACGCTGCTGGGCGAATGGATACCGCAGTAGGCGCATGCATGAGCCGGAAGTTCCTTCTCGTCTTCGACGCCTCTGAGTCCGAGAGATTTCATGCCATCAACGGCCATGCTTGCGAGGCTCTCTACATCGTCGTCGTCGTAGACCTCAGTCTCGTTGTCATCATCGTCATTTCTGCGGCGAGTAGGTCCGAGGCCTCCCGCGCCACCATATTGGCCATAGAGGAGGCTCTCTTCGGGGTCGATAGCCGACAAATCGTCTCCAGCATTAATCGCAGCGGCCGAGTCTGAGATGAGGTGGTTTCCCAGATGGGTAAAGGCGCCCTCCATACTTGTCGTGCTTGTATCTAAGGAGTGCAAATTTTAAAAGGCGCCTGTAGGCACAGCAAAGTTAGCCTCTGTCCTCAACGGTTTGCCTGTGGTTGCCGCGAGTCGCGGTAGTGGTCAGAATACTCACTGATCAGCCTTGTGGCGTAACCGCGGGGAATAGAGAGTCCAGAAGCGCGTTGCGTCTCAAGTCATGCTCGTGGACCTAGTAGTGATTTTAAACTTCCTCAAAGGTGACGGAAGTTTTGACGAGCTTCGCGTGGGAATTGTGGCGGAATCAAAGCTGTTCTAAGATTTCGAGGGAAAGGCCAAATGCAGATTACAGTAGCGGCGCGATAGTGCTCGGCAAAAATGACATCCAGCCGCATGAAAGGCTTGAGCTAAGAAATTATATTGTTGGCGAACTTCTCACATCAAAAAAACTTTCGACAACAACATTCACCATGCTGGTACGTACTAGACGCCCTTATATATCTCTAATCTTGACGATATTGAGGCTAATAAATCCTATAGCGCAAACAAGCCCGACAAAGGCGGGATTATCTGTATCGCCGCGCGATAACTCTTCGCGATGCAGAAACCTCAGAAAAACGGTCAAAGTTAAGGGCATCGCTCGCCACAGGCAAACCGCTTGCTCCTGAGATTGCAAACGACAAGAAATTGCGAGAAGACTACAAGTACGATGAGTCGCGGGCTGATTTGACGGCAAATGAGGAACTGGACTTGGACGACGAGTATGCGCAACTTTCCGGAATTGTCGATCCACGAGTTCTAGTCACAACGTCAAGAGATCCCTCTTCGCGCCTATCGTCCTTCGCCAAAGAGATTAGATTACTTCTCCCTACATCCATTCGCCTAAATAGAGGAAATCTGGTTTTGGGGAATCTGATCCAGTCCGCCCAGGCCTCTGGACTTTCCGACATGATCCTGCTCCACGAACATCGCGGTACCCCCACAGCCATGACACTGTCGCACTTTCCTCACGGCCCAACAATTTCGTTCTCTTTACATAATGTCGTCTTGCGCCATGACATCCCAAACAGTTCGCGTGGAACGGTCAGCGAGTCATATCCCCATCTCATCTTCGAAGGGTTCACATCTCGCCTCGGACAGCGCATTGTGAAGATCTTGAAGCACATTTTCCCTCCCCGTGAGGCGGTGACAAACAGGACAAAGCTTGGAAGCAGAGTTGTGACCTTCAAGAACATCGAAGATACGATCGAGGTGCGACACCATGTGTTCGTCAAGACCGGATACCAGAGCGTGGAATTGGCAGAGGTTGGCCCGCGTATGAGCATGAGGTGCTTCGAAATTCGCGGCGGCACATTGGAGAACAAGGATGGCGACGTCGAGTGGAGGATGAACCAATACACTAGGACGAGTAAGAAGAAGGATTATCTGTGAGGGCCGGGTGATGGATCTATATAGCGCGGCGTTGGGGAAACGGTAGGACAACTTACGAAATGAAAACGGAAATTTCTCACTACAACCCCCTCACCGTCATGATAAGAAGCGCCCAGCCGCGCACAGTGTCAACTATCCAGGGAAACGCCCAAATGGTTGCTGCAATCCTGCTTGCCTCGTCGACCACAACTGGAGCGTATACGGTCAAGGGCATGGCGATGGTAGGGGCAAGCGGCCGTGCATATGAAAGGCTGGCTTGATGGCAAATTTGAGGGCATCTGGCGGCGCTTCATCTTGATATAAATGCCAGCTCCCTAGATGTCGTTTGAGCCAACGCTGCATGGTAGTCTCAGGAAACACCCTCCTCTATGCAAAGCGGGCATGCCGCAAAACACGATTCCGAAGTTGCTACAAAGAGTTCAAAGCAGAAGCTTCTACACCGTTGGACTGAGACACGGTGGAACGAATTGCCTTTGCCATGCTTGCCGTCCTCTACGGATAGCCGCATAGTTTGGCAGTGAGGCGCCTTGCCATCCATAACAGGCTACGCTGTTGGGTAGTAAATCAAGCATTACATAGATAGTATCATGTACGGGACGCAGCTATGTAGAACACTATGTGCCAATATTCAACTTCTACATCCATTGAGATAAGAATTTATGAGCTGTATAGACTATTTCGTGAAACCCCACGGTTTGTCGTAGCCTTGCATGCCAAGTTGGTGGTCTAGGCCGCCCGCCTCTCCAGTCTGTGTGGTGGAACAAAGTGTGGGGTCAAAGTATGTACTGCGGCTCTAGGATTTGCCTCAAATGAGGCTGTACATCAAGAATCTTGAGCAACGTAGATCAGTCTTGATTTCAAAAATCTAATGCGAACTGGGAGGAGGCAAAACTATTTTTAATTTTTATTCGCCGCATCAGATCCTTACTCGTGTATTATCGTGTTGTGTGGCTAGGTGACGCAAGTTGCAGCCTTTAGCGGCGGCTGAACCCTTTTGAGCCACTTCAACGATGATCGTCGGAACGTGACGTTATGATAAGGCCAATCGTAACGAGAGAAACATTGTTACCTAGAATGCGATTCATAAAGATCCAAAGACATCTTCAAACTTCATCAATAATATACATCTAAATTGTATATACTCGCATCTTTGCCGTCTTTTTGAATATCTCTATTAGTCAATCGCAATCCGCAAAGCTTCGTCTCGGTCGTATTCGATCCCAATCATCCGGAGGCCCGGTGTTATTACTACGCCTCCAAGCTTACGCTTCCTTCGTCTGACGTTCGAAGGATTAGTTTTCGCGCAACGATAATAAATCCAACAACATTCGCCATTGAGTAGAATAAAGAAGCTCTTAACAGCGCAGAGTTATGTCTTATGCCCAGTATGACCAATATGGAGGAAACCCGTACGGTGGCTCGACGCCAGGATATGATGTAGCCCAGGGTGTATGATCCATCTTCCACGCCGGACTTCGCACTCGCTGACCATTATCACAGGATCCATACGCGCAAGGCGAATCTACCGAACTGAGGAATATGTCGGCCGCGCCTCCGGTCCAGACGACCCAAGGCGGCACATACATTCAGCCTCGAACCCAGCGCGAGTTCCTCGACCAGGTCGCAGTCATTAGAGACCTTCTCCGAGGCTTCGATACTTCCATGGCCGAAGTCTCCAAGTATCACCAGCGCCTACTTGATGCAACCGACACCGCGTCAGCAGCAGAGCTCGGTCCGGGCCTTCAGCAGCTCGAATCGCAAACACTGTCGCGAAACGAGCAGCTCAAGAGGTTGATTAAGAACCTAGAGCAGGATGCGGCCAACACCACCGATGACACGAAGAACATGAAGCTCACTCAGATTGCGCCGCTTAAGACGGAGTTCCAGACAAAACTCACTAAGTATCAGGGCGTGGAGCGCGACTACAGGACGAGGAGACAGGAGCAGATCCGGAGGCAATACCTCATTGTGAACCCTGATGCTACTGACACCGAACTTGCCGCGGTTGCCGATACCTCCAATGACCCTGGCAGCCAGAATGTCTTCCAAATGGCCGTAAGTACTCGCAATTTACTGGTAGACTCAGGGGACTAACAATAATCCAGCTCACCAACCGCCGCGGCCAAGCACAATCGGCTCTAGGCGCCGTCAAAGCCCGCCACGACGAGCTCCAGCGCATCGAACGCACAATCACTGAGCTAGCCACTCTGTTCAATGAAATGGACCAGCTCGTTGTCGCGCAGGAGCCCCTTGTTGAGCGCACAGAGCAAAATGCTGAGCGTGCAACAACGGACCTCGAGGGTGCGAACAAGCACGTCAGCAAGGCGATTGTCCATGCCAGAAACCGCAACAAGCTCAAGTGGTGGTGCTTCTTCATTGTCGTGCTTATTGTCCTGGCCATCGCCTTGGGCGTTGGTCTTGGGATTGGTCTAGCTAATTCGACGAAGAACAAGGCACAGAATGCGACACAATAGTGAGCAGTTATGGGTTGTTGGAAGAATTATTAGTTGGGTTGTATGGTTACGCGGTTATGTGGTTACGTGTTTAATGGATAGAGTTGGGTGGTATAGGTTTGTGAGTTACTCGTGAACGGGATTAAGATATTCGAGGAATGATCTAGGGATCCATATTCCCGAATCCGGGCTTGTCGGTGTTGAAAAATCGCGCAGGCCCCTTTAATAATAGTCAATAATGTCATAGTTAATCGGATATAAGCATCCTAGAGAAATAGTTTTTTGTCCATTTGTTTCTCGAGGACGGCGCTGGCGTCGATGTCGTGCTGTGTCCCCTCAGCCTTGCCGGAATAATATAACGCACGGACCACCTACCCTCTTTCCCCAAAGCTGTCCTCTTCGAAATATGATACCAGTAAAAATCCCCGAGACCAATACCCTTTTGCGCGGCTTTTCCAATTGACGATGAAATTTTTGCCGACGTGGGAACAGGCATAAAGATTTTCAGGGCAGTGTTTCAACGAAGCTCATGCGCCGAAGAAGCAACGAACGTCGCCCCCGATGAACGGCTTCGCGAGTCACGGTTTGGATGAGGACAGGTTTGCGGAGAAGGGGAGCATAGTCTCAGCATTCGATGCGTTCCGTGAGTTTCCCTCCTCCATGGTCATACAAACGGCTCTTCCGGCCGCTCTATCCAATTCTTGGACTCGCACATCTCGGGCGGGGCAGCGAATTGGCAGCTCAGCGAACACCTGCTTACTGTAGCCCTTTACAGCGAAATCCAAACCGGAATATGTCATGAAAACCTCTGGAGGCGGGAAGTGGACGGTCCTGATGCTGATCATCTCGGCACTGCTCACGATGTCCGAACTGGGGCGCTGGTGGCGCGGCCATGAGGACCATACCTTCGAGGTCGAGAAGTTTGTCAGCCACGATCTGCAGATCAACTTGGACATGGTGGTTGCAATGCGCTGTCCCGACATCCATATCAACGTGCAGGACGCGTCGGGCGACCGGATCTTGGCGTCGAAGGTGCTCAAGACGGATCTGACGAACTGGCTGCAGTGGGTCAACATGAAGGGGCAGCATCAGCTGGGGCATAATGCCGATGGGAGTGTAATAACTGATGAGGGGTGGGAGACTGATGGCCATGATGAGGGGTTCGGAGAGGAGCATGTCCACGATATTATCTACACTGCGAAGCGGTCGAGCAAGTGGGCCAAGACACCAAAGATTAAGGGCCATCCTCGGGATGGGGATAGCTGTAGGATATTTGGGAGCATGATGCTCAATAAGGTTCAGGGCGACTTCCATATCACGGCTCGTGGCCATGGATACCAGGAAGCTTTTGGGACAAAACATTTGGACCACAGCAGTACGTATAAACACCTGCTATAACTGAGGTCTTACTGACATATTACCAGACTTCAACTTCTCACACATCATCTCCGAATTCTCCTTTGGTGCCTTCTACCCTAAGCTAGTCAACCCCCTCGATCAAACCATCACCACGACCGACAACCAATTCCACAAGTCTCAGTACTTCATGTCCATCGTCCCCACAATCTACACCGTCGCATCACCCAACCCCCTCTCCTTCAACTACAAAAGCACAATCCACACGAACCAATACGCCGTCACGCACGAGGACCGCAAGATCGACGAGCGCACCGTGCCCGGCATCTTCTTCAAGTACGACATCGAGCCGCTGATGCTGACGATCGAGGAGCGCCGCGACAGCTTCCTCCGCTTCGCCATCAAGGTTGTGAATATCCTGAGCGGCGTGCTGGTCGCGGGGCACTGGTGCTTCACGCTCAGCGAGTACTTTGTTGAGGTGCTGGGGAAGAGGAGGAAGAGGCAGAGCGATGGGGTGCTCACGGGGAAGCCGGGGCATTCGGATTGATTGGGGTTGGGGTGATGGGTCATTGTTTTTTGGCGTTGGTTATGTGCTAAACATAGAAGAATATATGATTTAACTTATGAGTCCGAATAAGCTGCCTGCCATTTCGCTATCCTGCAACGCACTGTCACGTCAGAACACAACCCAGGTGGCGACAATATCGTTCAATCTTTTATTCATTTCGAACATGGGTATCTTATATACGTTAACCTCTCGCTGCCAAGCATGCCGTCTCTAGTCCACCTCCCCCTATCTCGCACCCGAGCGGAACCTCAGAATGCTCAACCACCTCATTTACTCCTCGTTAGGCCTCGCACCAGCGGGATGCTCCCATGTTCACCTACGCCGCCTGGCCGCTCTAGGCATCCTTCGGACTGTCCCTCGAAAACATTGACTTGCCTCTATCCTTGACACTAGAGAAGAACGACGACTGGTGATTATCCAATTTCGTCGTATTCTCCTCCATAACCTGCTGCGCATTCTGCGTCGTATCCTGATGATGCAGCGTCGGACGCTGCTGATCCTGCTGCTCCTCAGGATGCTGATCGATAAACAGATCTTTAATTTGGCCTGCGCCAGTGGCGGCCTGGTACACGGCGAAGCTCGTGGCGAACTCTTTGTGCGCGCCGATCTTGATGGCTTCGAGAAGGAGGACGGCGAAGTTTTGGCAGTTGTTGCTGATGATGTTGTAGGCTGGCCGGGTTTCTCTCATGTTGTGGATTACCATCTCGCCTGAGAGGGGGAGCTGCGTGTTAGAGACTGGGGCAATAGGAGATATATCAGAGGGGAGACTAACCGGCTTGCCGGAGCGCCTCGTCGTTGAATCTCGTGGTTCCGACTTCATACGTGGTCCACTCGTCTTTGACGAACTCCTCGTTGATGTAGATGACATCCAAATGTTCGTCCTATTAAATCCTTCAATTTAGGGGTCAAGTTTACACACTGGGTTACTGAACATACCATCCAAAGCTCGTGACAGTATCCACCCACCAGCACCGCCCAGTGCTGCGTAGGATCAGGATACTTATTGATCTTCTCCGTGATCTTCTTTCCCAACCCCGTCTTCTCAGCAAACCACTTGCCTCCCAGCCCTCCAACGGGATGCCAGCCGATCATGACGGTGCGCAGTTCCCCGTTGATATTAGCCTCGCCGGGCGGTACCACGTTCGGCTTGTGGCCGAGGCCAAGGGACTGCTCGAGCACGACCTTGCCCTTCAACGCCTCCTCCTTGCCCTTTGCGAGGCCATCTTTTCTGGACATCGCGTTAGACTTTCGCCTTGTGATGTTGGAGTCGGGTGCTTACAGGTATCCGCTTATCTTGGTGCGCGACGAGGGGCGCTTCTCCTTCTCCTCTGTTACTGTTTCTGCCTCCGACATTTTGAGATTGTCGCCTGATGGGAAGGAAACATAGGTCGCACTCTGTGCACTGTATTTATGGAGTTTATTTATGTACAATACGTATGCAGGTGGGCGCGGCGGTCGTTGAGCGGGCGAAGTCAAGATGGTGCATAAACGCCTCTCAGAAATCGGTATACCCCACTATTGGAGCAGCTGCTTATTGTAGCCGAGTGGGGTCCAATATGGTGCCTCTGAAAGCGGGAGGAATTCAGGTACGCAACGTTTGATCCAGTCTCTGCACTCTCTATATCAGGTACATATATTTCAGGCTATATTTACAAAAAAAATCACATTGGTTCCTTTTCCTGGTTATATCCAGACGCCCATATATTTCCAGGCGCCGTGACATGTCAACCTCTTGCACATGTTCGGGCGCTTACAAGGAAACTAGCCACTCGTTCCCACGAAACGTGAAGGCTGTGTCGATCCTGATACCTATCACGGGGTGGAGGAATATTCCGCCGGCCTGCGTCAATGTGAGAAATGGGACAAAATACGGGGTTTGGGTAAGCCTAAAAGTATGTTTATGAAGACACATATGCTTAATTACATAGCTTGGATATTATTCAATTAAATCATATGTTTTTAATGGGTTATTTGCCGTACCTACGCCCCAATTGTTGTGTCCCCCCACATGCTGCGGCCCCCAGAAGCGTCAGTGACGACGCCCAGAGTATTACATAAGCAGAATTAAAGTGCTGCCTTTCCTCCTCGACGCGTCGCGTTTCCCCAAAGCCAGTAAACGCACAGTAACGAATCTATATATATGAACAATATAGTCGCTATACGAGCGGCTGTTAGATATGGGATGGCGGAGTGGGCATGTCTTGGATGTTGATCTCCCAGGCAAACGTCTCGGCATCTTGGTCCCTTGTCCCACTTGCGTTCGGCGGTCCTGCTCAGCCACAACGTCATGACATGAAACGAATCTGTGACCTTGAGATCTGCCCCGACAACTTCTCGCCCCGCCAATAAGGACAAAGAGCAAAGTAAGCTTTTGCCTTTGTAAGTACTAATAAAAGAGCGGCGATTAAGGTATATTTTCTCTTTTCCAAGACTTGGATCTTTGTTAATGGGTGTGTTTTGAAGTTTATAACGAGTTTCCCGATATCGTCTGCAGATCGTACATCACCCACCTCTCTTGCCTGGCAATACCACACGAACTCCAACAATGTCTACCACAGACGCCCACATCCCAGCACCAGCTGAAGCGCCGAAGGGCGCCAGCCCAGCAGCGACAGACTCTGCTCCAGCAGCTCTCACCACTGCACCCGCAACCACCGCAACCGCCCCGCAAGCAGTCTCGACGACAGTAACCCTACCAAAGATCTCCCTCGACACCTCAAGCCATAACTCCGAGCCCGCCCTCGACTTCGCCGGCGACGTCGACACCAACAACGTCCTCCCCAGCCAAAGCACCCTGTCTAAAATCGAGGATTACCCCGTCCTCAACCGCGAAGGGAAGAGCGTCCCCTTCAAATCCCTATACACCGGCCCCAACGTCCCACGCCGCGTGCTCTTGATATTCGTGCGACACTTCTACTGCGGCGTACGTCTCCCTCTCCATCTTGCGCGATCGCCTCCACTAACACTCCCCAGAACTGCCAACAATACCTTCGCACCCTCTCCGCCTCGATCACCCCCGATGCCCTCCTCCAACTCCCCGTCCCAACCTTCATCGCCGTTATCGGCTGCGGTGCCCCATCGCTAATCCAGATGTACGCCGACGCCACCGCATGCCCCTTCCCCATCTACTCCGACCCGACGGCAAAGTTATACTCCGAGCTAGGGATGGTGCGGACTCTCGCACTCGGTGCGCGACCCGAGTACCAGCGCCGCGGCCTGGTGACCAGCACCCTCGCCAGCATCGTGCAGGGACTGAAGCAGATCCCGGCGGGGCGGGCGCTGGTGGGCGGGGATATGCAGCAGGTTGGTGGGGAGTTCTTGTTTGAGCCGGTGGGGGAGCTTGCAGCGAGTCCGGTGACGCCCGGGGTAGGAGGGGAGGAGGAGAAGAGGGTGGTGTGGTGTCATCGGATGAGAAATACGAGGGATCATGCGGAGGTGCCGGAGTTGAGGGAGGTGTTGGGGCTGGATGGGTTGGGGGTGCCGGGGGCTAATGAGAGGAGATGGATGAAGGCTGTGAAGGAGAGGAAGGGGACGGGGTTGAGTGCGATTGGGAGTTTGAATGAGGGGAGTGGGGTGCTGGTTGGGAAGCCGAGGGGGGTGGTGGAGGGGCAGTGAGTCAAGCAATACCAATTTGAGCAATTTCGGATATAGCAGAAATGATGAATTAAAATATGTGACAATTGCACAAACAGAAACACATGCTGTAATGCTTAGGCCTGTGTTTGTGATTTGGAACCAGTCGCGGCCAGTCCAGCTCAATCAGAACCACTAGATCCAATTCTCATTCAATTTTCATTCTGCCCCGTTCCGATGGTCCAATCTTGACTTAAATATTGTAGTTAAATTTGTTCAGTTAATATTTAATATTTGAATATTTTTATTCTTACCAATTTAATACACTCAATTTCCTGTACTTATATGTGTAGCAGGTTACTATTATGCCCTCCGATATACATATCGCCCCCCCTGCCATCCCCCCTTAATAAATAAAGTTGAAGAGCCCAAATATTAAGGCGCAGTACAAAATATAATGAGTTTTTATTTGACGTTCTCATAGGATTAAAAGCCAAGGATACATTTGTTATAGGCTAAGCGGTCCGTGCCTTCCCGCACTGTCCCTAACCCAAATTGCGGGAAGGTACCCGCCTGAGAGAAACAAAGGAGGTAGTTATATTCTTGAGTATATACCAATCTATCTTACCCTTCTACTTATCTATACTAAATACTGACCCAGGGAAAAAGAAGTTATTTATGACGAGACTATGATTTTTAACGGTGGGATACATCGCCATGTCGTACCTGACCCCCCGTGATTGGAGCTTTGGTGCCGCACACCCCTGTCAAGGAAATTACGCGCAGCTTCATTGGGATAGTTCCAGCTGAACCGCAAAATCCTCACGACTTCGGCATGTCTTCTGTTAATCTGTCCTGAAAAAGGCATTGCGTTGCAAATTCTGCTGCTTGGTAGCCCACAGAGACAGCAGCGGCCAACAGCACCTCCTAGTATGGCCTGGCCTCGACGACGAAGACCCAAGCTCAGGAAAACGGAGACACCCCAGCTCGTCAGCCACAATTCGTTGATTGAGTGAGAGTATATCTTATTATTTCTCAGCCGCGCTATGAGAATGCGGATCCCGAGACCACCTGGTATGTCTGGCGCGCTGCAAAGCAATGCTTCTGAGTCCAATCCCAGCACGGAGGTTAGCGAATCTCTCGCAAGGGACCATAGTGCCTCGGGGTTTGATGAAGACGAGTTTGTGTCTATAGACAAGCGTAGGGTGCGGGACCGACGGGGACAATCATTCTTCATTGTCTCAGATCCCGAGAAACACAAAGAAGGTAGTTGGGGCCCTCTTGAAAAGATCGAAATTAGGCCGGTCCTACAGGCCTCTGCATTCACAATAGTAAGGCCAAGAAAGAGACGGAGAAAATCTGTGTACTCATCTTCTCTAGATGCGGTACTACGACATGCTGTTAATGGACCAATTTTGGATCTCCCAGAAGCCAATATCCCACTCCCAGAGTCTGACTCTGAAAGATCAAGCGGGGATGAAGGTGGGCCGTCATATCCACGGGACATCAAATGGAAAGATAGGCCATCTCTAGACGCCATTGTTCGGAAGGGAAATACATTTCGTGATTCCAAGGCTCTCCCGACCATGGTTCCTCTTCCACCATCTCGCCCAGATTCGATCTTAGAAGCCATTGAAAGGCCAGCAGCTTCTACCCAGGGCCCACGCGAGCCTAGTCCCCATCTTTTTAAATATTCAGATATGATTAGTCGCGCGTCTCAGATCTTTAAACACCTTGATAAGGTCCTCGACGGCGCACCGTCACGCAACAATAATATTGCGAGCATAACGTCCATCGATTTTTTTGACGCTTCTCGATCTGCTCCAACCGAGTTTGTCATTAATAGCAGCGACAGTCACAATATACGTACGCTTGGGTCAATGGGCCAAATTCCAGAGAACGTCAAACAGAGGCTACTCATAGTACCGGATTTAGCGCCACAGATCATCAAT
Organism: Pseudogymnoascus sp. VKM F-4518 (FW-2643); assembly: GCA_000750925.1. Classification (NCBI taxonomy): domain Eukaryota; kingdom Fungi; phylum Ascomycota; class Leotiomycetes; order Thelebolales; family Thelebolaceae; genus Pseudogymnoascus; species Pseudogymnoascus sp. VKM F-4518 (FW-2643). The sequence goes on from JPKC01002447.1 coordinate 27,286, forward strand.
CTGCTTGGGAACCTCTTTGGATTCAGCCCGGAAGTTTTTGAGGAGCATCTAATAAATTCTGGATACAAGGGAGCAAAGTATGATGACAAACCTGCACACACCTGGTCTACAGCAAAGATAAAAAAGTCATACGCCTCTATCAAGTGGTATCGACCCGTACAGAGACTTGCCGTAGCCCCGTACTCTAGCCGGGACCTAGAAGTTCTCCTCGATCCGGCACAGGGTCGCCTGAAGCGCACCCCAGACAGTAGCAAAGATTTACATTTATATCAAACCCAGTCGAATATATTTCGGTCTGAGTGGGACATGTGGACCGACCCAAAGATAACAACTCAAGATGAGAGGATCTCTGGATGGGAAGAGAGAGCTACAGTCTGGAGCGAAAAGCTTGACGGTAGGGACTGTTATATTGGTAGGTGGTCAATAAACCCAACGAGAAAACATCCGCTTACCCCCTTATAGTGATTCTAATCCTTGATCCACTACCAGTCATAGAAGAAGGAACCGAGCGATTCGCAAAAGCAGCGCGAGTCTATCGCCCTGGCAAAGACGACTCTGAATCTGATGCCTTTGCTGATGATGCTTATGTTGATTCCGTGGAAGACGCTGAACATTTGTGGAAGCTAGTTGAAAATATTCAAAGTCGGCAGACTTCTCGAAAACCTACTACACAACTACAGAGAATTTTGAACCCATCTGGTAAGGATAGGAAGCATGATGACGAGGCAGGCTCTATAATGAGTCAGGCGTTCGAGATGGTGAAGGTGAAAATGCTAGACCCAGTATCCACACACCTGGTGTTCAAACAAATTGTCCCGCGAGCGCACATAGAAGTTGGTCTCGATGAAGCGTTTCGCTCGGCACCACTTTTAAATAAGCTAGACCGCCAACTATCTAATACCACGTCTACGAAAGATGAGTTTTGCCAGTGGCTAGATTCGATGCCGCATCCCACAAGGGGCGAGACTCATTTTGAATTAATTACGCCACTATATCACATCATACAACAAGATTCGATAAACCTAATTAGTCACTTGCACAAGACTCTTGACGAGATCAACGTCGACATGATAAGCGATGCGAAGATGGAAGATCGATTAGTCATGTGGCGTCAGATTATAGCTCGCGCCCAGCTTGAGTTGCCAGAACTTAAACGCTCTATAACGGCATTCTTCACGTTCACCCAGTTACTCAATACCAGAGGAGGGTCTGGCATGTGGATCGAGTTTGAGGAACTATCAACTGAGATTGATGATATGATCAAAAGACTTCAAACAGCATCCTCATCACTAACCTCAAATATGGCCTTGCTCGATAGCCGACGATCTATTGCCGAAGCTCAGTCCGTGACAAAATTAACAGAGCTAGCCTTCTTCTTCATCCCCTTATCGTTTGCAGCCACTCTGTTCGGGATGCAAGTCGAGCAACTCGCTAACCCGGCGCCAATTTCTACCTTTTTTGCTTTGGGAATTGGGTTTATCGCTTCCTCATATCTTGTTCGACTTACCATCAGGAGCGCCTGGCTACATCGATTTATCAAGGCCTACAAAGAGAGCATTGCGACATACGCCCAGAACAAGCGCAAGCCCCTCAAACAGGGAAATATACCAGCATCCATGTTCTTGCGATGGGCGGGTCATATGGCAATCCAAGAGGTTGGTGCTGCTAGTCTCAGATCAGTGCTAGCGTGGATGAGTTCATCACGTCTCGGCAAGGCTACCGTCGCTGCTGGTATAGTTACTTTGGTTGTGGCACCACTTGCTGTTATATGGGCAAGACCATTGGCGCCAGGCATAAAGGCAGCCGCAACCACGGTTATCGTGTTGCTTGTCGTGATAATCGGCGTATTTAATGCTGTGCGGAGTCTTGTAGGAAGAGCGAGACATCTAGATGATTCTACTTATGACTCGGATTCGAGTTAAGACGATAAAGAAGAGGTGCCAAAACGAGCTCTAAATAAGAATACCATAATACGCTATTTATAGTATAATATTCTACACTACCCTTTGGCCTTTTAACTCCCTTTTTGCAGCAGCGCTTTGCTTAGCCCCCCCCACAGCGTCGTCAATCCGACACCGCCTGCAAAACCTGTATACTCAAAATCATAATTAACATCCCCAGCATCCCAATAACAACCAGCAGCAGCCCTCCCCACCCCAACACCATGGCCGCCGCGCCTACCCCGCCCCTCACCGCCCCATACGCCAAGCCCCCGCCCATACTCGCCGCCGTCGCCGTCGCCACGTGCTGCCACAGCGCCGAGACCAGCACGAGGATGGCCGCGAGGGACATAGCCGCTAGCGTAACCTTCGACACGCCCTGCGAGGGGAAGGGCTTAACATCAATCTCGGACCCCGCATCATTCACATCGGTGTGCCACCCCGGGAAGGACACCATCAGGCCGATGCTGAGGACCATGAGCGCGATGGAAGCAAATCTACAGACAAACGGTTAGCAGGCACTCAGCATAGCGAGCGGGGGGTGAGGGACGCAGACATAAGCCCGTCAAAGACAATGGTGTCGCGGAAGGTCTTGGCGATCCAGAGGATGTTCAGTGGATCGGGGCTGATCGCGCTCTGGGTCGAGTTGAGAGTGCGGGCGAGGGCATCGGCGTCGCGTGAACAGATCCAGTTTCCTGGCGCGGCGCTGATGCACATTCCGATGTACCCCGCACGGACTTGGAGGGTCGTGGTGTTGCCGGCGAGGGCGGAGAAGGAGGTGGAGAGAGAGGGGTTAAGCTGCGATGCGGAGGGGGAGGCGGGGGGGGAAGCGGATTGGTGATAAATG
>JPKC01002449.1:0-39062 GCA_000750925.1 Pseudogymnoascus sp. VKM F-4518 (FW-2643)
GGGGGGGACGACTAGTAGATCGAATGAAGACAGTTCAAGTTGGCCTGGTTTGATTGAAGCATCGACATTCATGCACCCTAAATTCAGGCAGTTTGTAGGTTGCCATTAGTACAGGGACTTGTGACATGGCAAGAGATTGATTTCGAGGAAGAGTTCGATATGAAGGTCGGTTTGCACCTCCTATCCTACAAAACCAATCGGGAGAACACCGTCCACTTCAGAAAATCCATTCACATAAAATATGACGCATTTCCGAAGGACGTAATCCTTGCTAGACCAACATAGCTGCGCGAGGTTTGCAGCGTATCATGTTAGTGTTTCTGATATCGTTGCTCTCGCTGTCGCTCTTGCTGTCGCCGCTGCATTCTCGTCACCGCCGCCTCCTATCACCGCTGCATTCTCATCGTTCATTACTTCATCTCTTGTCTCCTCAAGTGTGGAATGTTTGGGCACATTAATCTCAAATTCATTTCCCCATCTATAAACTCACGTTGACAGAGTTGAACATAGGGGTGGCCGTTGCCAACAGTGTCTTAGGAAAGCCTTGTTGGAATAGGACCAACTAAATACCTGTACTCGTATGAACTGATGCCGCAGAGGTTCTGGTAGGAGATCTCCTCTCTTGTTATAGTCTAGAGAGGAAACTCTTTCAATAGGTCGCCGCGTTCTCTTGTGCTATTCTGTGTCTCCTTAGTGGTCTAGCTTATTCCCCCCCCCAGAGTAGCGGATAGCGTCGATTCATGCCTGTTGCATTAGTACTTTCTCCAACTCGTCATACACTTTGATATATAAGGTGCCTGACGGCCGTTGGACTAATTGAAGCCGACATATACACAAGAAGTACGAAAAGCAGAGAAAAAGGAGAGGAATCTCTGCAAGGCGCAATATAGCAACGAAAGGCTCACGGAAGAACTCACGCGACGAAGAAACATTATTGACAGACGCAAGGTGAAGATAATAGAGGTTGGGCATCGAGCTGGTGTATCCGATATCGTTGCTCTCGCTCTCGCTCTCGTTACCACTGCCTCCTGTCGCCGGTGCATTCTCGCCACCGCCAGTGAAACTTGATTGAACTTAAATGAGCTGCGATTTTCGCGCGGGCTTACTGCGGTATTCGGATATTCGCTATCGGAAGATTCTGCTACAAATTCGGCATCTGCATCTGCATCCATCTCTTCCTTAACTTTGGGCGCAGCTTTGCCGCCGTTTGCGGGCTTTTGTTTTGCAGACTTGGTTTTTGCAGCGGGAAGGGTAGGTTCTGGTTCTTCATCTTCTTCGAACAATTCATTAGGCTCTTCGTCAAATCTCGTAGGAAGGGTAGTGGATCTAGTGAGGTGAGCTCGATGATTTCCCGAGTGGCCTCAAGACAAGCTCTTCGGGGTGGAAACATCGTGGACGCTACGTATATTGAGGACGCACTTACCAATGCCTAGGAGAATGAAAATAGGGGCATCTGATAGAAGTATCTACTACGCCAAGTTGTCCCAGCAATATGCAGGCCTAACCATGCATTCCTCGATTGGGAGAAGCCAGCACCAGCGATGCAGGTTAACACTACGACGATGAAAATGGGCATGGTGGCAGGTGTTATTGCGTAATATCGACGAGCATCAGGAGGGAGTGGATTCTTGTTGCTGCTGGATTCTGGTCACCAGTGCATTTTTGTCGCTGCTGCCTTCTATCACCGTTATATTCTCATCGTTCATGCCCGCCACTATACCATCCATCCACTGCCTTATTGCGGCCTCAAGTTTCTGTACGGCCCTACAAATCTCTTACTCTAGGATTTTCCATCATCCCAGTCTCCCGAAGGAGAGCCTCAATGTCGACCTTCCTGTAAAGTTATAGTAAGCGGAAAGGACAACAGGGCGAGGTTGTAATGCGTCTCATCGTTAGGTTGATTGTTTTCGACAAAGTCCTCCAACTCCTGAATCCTTAATGTCGCCGCTGGCGCGAAGGCGGGAGGAGTGCGGGCAGTCGGGGTCCTTGACGACCTAGGAGATAGTAGGCGATATAGCTCGGCAGGAGTAATGCTATTGCCCATAATAGTGACCCAGTGCACGCTGCAACAGTGCGGCATGCCCTGCTCTTTCAGAGTCGGCAAATATGATTGTAAGGTCAGACGGTTGCAAGAAGAAGGTGTTTGCCACGGCTATAAGTAATGAAATTGTCTAAGATGCGTAGTTATAGTTGAGGTTGAGAAGCGAGCAGTCACATTAACAAGGACTCATCACCTAACAAAGACAAGGCCGCATCATGAGTTTTTACCAGACATTGGTTATTGCGAACCTTGAAACATTTCATGGTTTTGACAGCCTTGCCGGGACCACTTCTCCTCGAAGCGTGATCACGAAGATGAACATGAGTCATGACAGGAGAACATAGCAAGAGCCTCAAAAAGTACACGATGCCTATTTCGATGCTCCATACTTGTGAGGCCTACTTTGAAGTGATCGTTAAAAAGTGGCCTCCAAAGTACGGAGCCCTTATGCGATGAATTGGACCTCAGAGGTACAGACCCTTGGAACAAGCACCCTGCAATTTTTGAAGCCCCCTAGCGCCGCTTAGTGCCTCCTTCCCTGCCGAAGGGCCCACGGGCGCTTACAAACGAGAGATGGTTGGTTGATTCTTTGGAGGTGCATGGACATGTCTCCTGTTCATAAACTAAGACCGGAGATACTCTGAGCAATATGCAGCTAAGATCCAACACCACTATCATTAGCTGAGGGAATACGGTTGAGGGAATACGGCTAGGGGGGATGCGGCTGAGGGAATCTCGCTGAGGGGTTCCCCGCTCATTCAATTTATTTGCTTATTAGTTAAGAGTGCAGTTACTCGAACTTTTCATTGAACTCGCTTTGTAGCACAATATTTTGCAATCATTAAGACAGGTGCTTCTATGAATTGACTTCGAAAATAACTCTTCCTTCGCCATGTCGGCTCAGAAGGCAAAGGCTCTGACCTATCGAGTCGAGAATATCCCCTTTGGAACAACCAAAGATCAACTTGTGAGGGATTTCTTTTATGTCAAAGATCAAGCGGATATCACGGTCAAATCTTTAGTGCCTGCTGTCGAAACTGTCGAGGGAGAAGACGGTGACCTTACCGCCACTATTTTATTCCACCCCCATGAGCCGGTTCCAGGTGGTCCAAGAATTCAGGACGATTCTATTGCTATAGACAAAGACTTTCGCGGGTTCACACCTTTATATGTTCCACCAGGAGACAAGGGACCTATCGTCGCAGAATAAGCTACAGTTACTACTGTTTTATTACATCCTGGCTCTATTTATGAAAAATTTGACGTTGCCTAACTACAAAAAGCGTCATCGCTGTGACAGGACTAGCAGGCCATGCATTTGGCTCATGGGCACACTCCGATACGCACATGTGGTTGAGAGACTATCTACCAAGGGATGCACCAAATGCGCGGATCTTGACCTATGGTTATTACTCCAAACTACAGGACGGTACTGCAGTCAACATCCTGCAAGATCATACGAACAAATTTGTCCACGGCCTAATGGATATGCGAGAGGAGGGCCAAGTAACCATTGTATATCCTAGGTTTCGGGACAAGCTAACAACAATGCAAGTGCGATAGTAGGCCAATTATTTTCATCGGGCATAGTCTAGGCTGCCTAATTATCAAAAAGGTATGAATGTTATATTTAATAAGCTTAGAAAATAGCTAACAAATTAACAGACTTTGACTGATGCTGTATCTCTTGGAATGTAAGTTGATATCTGCGTAGAAGTCTAAGATTGAATAGTGCAAAGATACTAAATATCCTCAGTAACAGCTCCCGTATACCTGTTAGAGAAATCATATTCTTAGCAGCTCCACACCGTGGTCTCAATATCACAGCCCTCCAGACCTTGGTCAGGGGCAAAGCGACTGAGCAAATGGTTTTAGAACTCAAATCAGAATCGCCGACTTTAACGTGGTTAAACCAGGGTTTCACGCGGTTTGCACGAGATATTGACATCTTAACCTGTTACGAAACTAAACCAACAAAAACAGCAATCGATGTAAGCTTTTCTCTGGTTAAAGTTATTAGCTGCTGACGTTTCGTTTAGGTTGATGGCGTCTGGGCGCGTGAGGGACCACCCATAATGATGGTTAGTCGCGATTCAGCCCAACAGTTTTATCCCCGAGAGAAACTAGTTTCTGCGGATTGTGACCATTCTCAAATTGCAAAAATCAAAAGGGGCCAGAACGGAATCTACCCTGCTGTTAAGTCTGCTGTTAAACATGGGCTTGTTAGCACAGCAAAGATTGTTGCTGGAGCAGGAGCTGTAATGAACGAAAGTTCGCGATTTGAATCAAAGGTACGAACTATTCAAATCGGACGAGGATATTGAAACGCAGCATGCTTACAGATATAATCAGCTTCAAGACTTACACATTGGACTTGATCAATCGTCGCCGCCACCCTACCCACCTCGTAATCGTAACGATTCTGAAATTAAAGGGTCGGCCATTGAGCCTGTTACAAAAGCTCCCCTTGCTTTTAGAGCTGCTCTTGATCCAGTCCAAGAACCTTCAATCACACTCGAGGATCTACATACATCAACAACGGCAACGAGTCTTAAAGATGACTCTCCGCCTTGCACATTGGAGTCCGAGAACGCCGGTGATATAATTGGATCCCCCATTCAGCTACAAGAACAAATTGTGCCCTCACATGCCGCAGTAGTTGAGGAAGCTAATGCGACGTCTTTGATCGAGGAAGAAAAGACTACGACTCTTGCAAAGTTAGATGACGATTTAAAAGCAATGATGCAAGAGTTCGATGAGGACTTGGGATATAGTCAAAAGAATGCACAAGGTGTAACATGCAGGCTATGCACGACTGGGATTACTGCCTTTGACTACCATTACACTTGCCCAGAATGCATACCTGAATCGTTTGATTGCGAGGAATGCTACCTCAAGCTTGAGAACTGCCGCATTCATCACAAAAAGTTGATGAAACTAGAGTTTAAACCCTGGAATACTGGATATGGCATAGTCTGCGTTGATATCATCGTCACCACCGAAGATAATGAGCTGATTCGAGCCCTCAAGGAAAACGATATAATCGGGATAAAACGGTATGCACAGAACAGAAGTCTCCTTGATTCGCAAGATCAACGAGGGCTTACCCCTCTCCATGTTGCAGCACATCTTGGACTTGAAGAAGGCACTGCATTACTTATCGAATACGGTGCGCTGTTAGAAGCTAGGAATCGCCTAGACTATACGCCACTTCACACCGCTATTGACGCAAATCAGATTCAAATTATCCAGATCCTCCTTGACAATGGCGCAAACATCGAAGCAACGTTGGGCGAAATTGACGGCTCAACACCACTATACTTTGCTGTGAAGAATGCTATGCACCACATAGCTACTCTTCTGCTTCGGAGAGGAGCTGAGGTTGACGCGCTAAACCAATATGGAACTGTTCTTCATATGACACTTAGGCAGGAGCGATTCTACAAATGTGTCGAACCCCTCTTAGCTGCTGGAGCCAAAGTGAATATCAAAGGCAGCGGTGATTCAGACACTCCTCTTCACAGTGCATGCGGAATGAAGGACCACGAAACTGCACACATTGTAGTTGGCCTGTTGCTTCGATATAGTGCTAAAGTTAACGTGACGAACTATGGTGGATATTCTCCCCTAATGATAGCAGCAAGCCAGGGACATCTTGGCGCTTGCAAAAGTTTGCTAGAGAGAAGACCTCAGCTGGATATTAAGTCTAACGGTCTAAAAGGTGTAAGCGCCGTTTACTTTGCAGCCAGGGGTGGCCATGAGGAGGTTTTAGATCTCTTGATCGCAAAAGGAGCGTCGTGCTTTCCTCCTCGGATGGCTATGGTGGTGATGGGTGGAGAGTTGCCCATATTGGAAACGAAATGGAGATCTCTGGAGTTTTCACCAGGCGTAACGGCAGCGTCCAAACAAAGGATATTAAAGAAATTACGTGCTGGAAAGCATAAATAGCCAGATTTCAATTCTCATATTTAACGCATCTTGCAAAACCAAATGACTCATGACCGAGACCGAGATATCTTCTAGGCCTATAAAGCCGTTGGCATGAGGACCGCTTTACATCCTACTAGGAGGATCCAAAGCCAGAGTTCGAAGACCTGTGAATCATTTATTTGTCGTATTGCATCCGTGGTACGAAGAGCTCAACGAACAGCAGCGAATCTCTTGATTCGAGGTTATATAGTGGTATCTGTCCATCGTATACCCGTCTTTAAACTCAACTGTACAGACGGCCTTGCCTCGAAGTCTCCTCTCTCGCTCCGGTATTTCGAGAAGTGATACTATTGCCAGGCAATCGACGACGAAGTAGCAACCCTGACACAGGTCCGACGCCCACCTGTGCTCCTCCTGATAGTGGTTCACTTGTTGGCCAAAGACCAGATAATTGTGGAAATGGATTATTTGGCGAAAATAACCATATAAATTTAATACTTACAATGTAGCTACGCGCCTACAATCGCGCCTGAGAGCCAATCCGGGAACCTGTTGGTGTCGCTCGGGGATTCCGCCATTTCGGAGCTGAAACTAACATATCTCTAACACTCGTGCATACTCTCTTCCCTAACACTCGTGACAGTTGTGCTTCGAAGGCACCGCGTAGCCGACGCGCGATAAGCCTCGTATTGACGCGACCCTATTATCAACATACAGAAGGAGGGGAGATCACAGAGGCTGGGCACCGAGCTGGCTTGTTTAATATCGCTGCTCTCGCCTCACTCTCACTGCATCATCGCTGAGATGCAGGGATATGGGAAATTACCTTCCGTCGTTAGGGCAGCATCAACTTCATCTTAGTTCTGGCCCTTGCGCCCTGGGTCAACTACGAGACGAGGGCCCACGGAGCAAACTAGACGCACGCAGATACAGGTAAGGCCTGACACATTCATACGTGGTTCGTTTCTGACCCGAGGATAGATCGAAGCTCTTAAATGGTCAATTCGCAATCTCTGGGCGACACTTGACAATATGCGTGAGAACACGACGACTCTCTCGAACCAGCTGTCGCTGGTAGAGGAAGCAACTCTCCAACTTGCCGCGAATGCACACGACCCAACGCTGAAGATATTGATTCTGCAGCTCCTTCGAGAGTTCCAACCACACGTAGAGGAAATGTGCCGCCGCTGGATTCTCGTCACCACCGCTATATTCTCGTTGTGCATATTTTAAATAATGATGCTAATCCTATTTGCTCCTGTTCGTCGTTCATCTCGTCGTCGTCTTGATCTCTAAGGAGATTGGCGATCTGCTGAACATCGTCATCCACCTTATCGTCATCTCTGTCTTCGTGAGTGGCTAGTATAGCAGCTACATCCTGAGAAGACAATTCTTTGTCTTCTAGGACAAGTAAAGGGGCCAAGAATGCTGGGGCAGGCCTGCTCTCGTGTCTCGCTTCGACCCTAGCGGTGTATAGATCTGCTTCAACGGGTCCAACTCACTCTGTAGTTATTCTAGACTATAAGCTACCTATAGAATGTCCCAGCGCTTGCGCTACACGCTCATTCACAGTGCTAGGTATCCCGCCAGGCAGATTCGCTAGATCATTTGCCGCCCCTCGGCGCCAGTCATGTGCTCTTATGCGCCCGATCACACCTGCGATCATGCCTATCTTCAGCATCGTATTGTTAACCTGCATAGCTGGTACCGGCTTCTCCCAATTAAGGAAGGCGTAATTTGGCGTACATATGGCTGGCACAACTGGGCGCATTGGATGCTTCCACTGGATGACCCCATCGTGATGCTTCCATGCCTGAGCGAGCGCGCGTTGTAACACCGGTCGGGTCACCGGAGACCCGTCACAAAGAAGCGACAAGACCTCATATGCTCGAGTTAATGCATGCATAAACTCTGCTTCTATACCCATTTCCCGCTACTTATTCGGAGTGGCAACGTGAGTATTACCTTTAATGTGGCTGCTCTGTTTCTTGCATGTATAACCTCATCTCAATTCTCGCCCTTGCGCTCTAGGTGCACATGTTCTGATATCAAGAGATACAGCCCAGTCGAAGTAGTGCTGTAGTTTTTCAAACTTGTGGATCGACTTCGAAGAGAATCGGATTTCAACGACACCTGCACGAGGAGGCATAGCGCCGCCGCTACAGTATCGTCACTACCGCCTCCTGTCACTGGTGCATTCTCACCGTTCATGCCGCCACTCCACCATCTACCCACCGCCTTATTACGGTCTTGACCCTGCTTAAACGACTACCAATGTTTGTGTTCTGGGTGCTGGCATTGTCGTTACCAGTGGTGTTTCGCGTAGTGACTCTGTTTTGCTACTTGATGAGGAGCAGAAGCTTATCCGCGCGATAAAATCCAGTAAGCCCCAGTGGCTAGGAGTCATCGCCTTCGAGAAGATGGCCTGCGCCTAGCTATTGGTAGCGCTAGATAATGGGTGTATGCCTTGGGATGTCCAACCATCGCGACTTACATCAATTTCTCTCATGAAGTGGCAGGACATCGAGTTGAGGCTTGTTGGGGGGCCGAGCCTAGAATGCCTCGAGGCAAAGCGCCGCCGCTGGATTCTTGTCACCGCCGGCCCCCCTCCACCCTGCATTCGCTCGGATATTCCATGTCAGCCCCTCCGCTATCCATCCAACCACAAACACTCTGGTTTTGACCCCTCCATGAGTCGTAGTTCAATGTCGTCCCACTTCATTAATCCTTCTGTGTACCCCTTGCCAAGGGCGAATTCTCCAGCTCTTCAACAGAATGCGAAGACGAGTACGACTTGAGAGTAGTTTAGAAATCAAAGTCGCCAAATTGAAATTTAGTTACTGGCAGTGATCTAGTATTGTATGTACACGTACGTGGTTGGGATTGTTTCTGGCTCTGGTTCGGGCGTAGAATAGGGGCTGGTGTGCTACCCTGGCGGAAAGGGGCTTGGCACCTCTTTCTCTATCCAAGCTCATGAGCCTGTGCCATATCGACTATCCAGGAGAGTTATTTAGGAGAGCAGCACAGCACGAACGAAGAAGGCAAGATTTATAATATTACAAAAGAAGGTGGTTCAATTTGAAGAACTACAACCCGAACGAAGTACAACACGGCAATATTCCAGCCCGCAGTCAAAGCCTCTCACATCAAGCAATCTCCTTGTGTGCTGCCTCCTCAACATGCGCCAAGCTATCGCGGTTAACATCATCCTTCTCGCCACCGAAATGGATCTGCTTCTCCACAGCCTCGACGGCCTTGTCGGCGAGCGCCTTGTCCTCGAACACTGTGCGTACAAGTCAGCAAGCGATTCCCGTATGCGCAGGGGGCGGGGGGACTTACAGAAAGCGAGCTCCTCGAGCGTGCGCCCTTGGGTCTCGGGGTACATCCAGAAGACGAAGCCAAACTCAAAGCAGATCCAGCCACAGTAGATGGCGAAGAACTTCCAGTCGAGGGCGTCGAGAGCCAGGGGGTTGACGTAGGTGGAGAAGAAGCCACCGAGCTTGCCAAAGACCTGTTCGAGTCCGATACCACGGCTGCGCTCGGCGTAGGGGAAGAGTTCCACGAGGAAGGCTGGTTGGCTGTTAGCGGGAGATTAGCATTTTGGGGTTGGGAAAAGGGGCTTACTATATGTGAGTGCGTTGTTGCCCATGTTGTAACATGGGGAGTAGGCGAAGTAGAAGAACAGGGCGGCAATCTGTGCAGCGCTGTTCGTAGTACCTGCATTCTTAGCCTCACGTAGCTTTTCGAAAGAAATAGTCATCGAGATAAACACTAGCAACATAGACGCCGCAGAGAGCATGAACATATGGCGACGTTTGAACCTTGTGATGATCAAGGCGAGGGCTGTGGCGTTCATCAAACCCCAGCAGTTATTGGCGATGTTGATCCTGGTCTTCGCATAGTCGCCGTTGAATCCCATAAGGTCGAACAGAAGATTGGAGTAGTACGAAAGAAGCGTGTTACCGGACATCTGTGTGAACAGGCCGAGCATACAGGCGATTAAGACACGACGACGCATACCGGCTGTACTAATCATATCCATCCAGGACTGTTTCGCATGTTCCAGTTCGATCTTGATAGTCGACTTGATCTGTGCCATTTCCGCCTTTGCAAGTACAGAGTTCACATCACCCTCGGCATGGTACTTGACAAGGATGGCGAAGGCTTCTTCATCGCGGTCCTTGCTGATGAGGAAACGGGGGCTCTCTGGTAGGCAACTTTATACTAGTTAGTCTATGCCAAACACCTTTGGGACCCAAAGGAGAATATACGTACAAGACGAAGGCGATCTGCAACAATGACGGACAGATTTGGAGGATAGAAGGCACCCGCCAACTCCAGTCACTCTTGATTTTGACAGTTCCGATCGTGATCGCGGAAGCCGTGATGGCACCGATGAAGTACGAAGAGTTGAATAGGGACGTCATAACGGCTCGCTCTTTGGGGTATGAGAGCTCTCCAATCATGGCAGATGCAGCAATAATACAGAAAACAATGCCAAATCCGAGGATCATACGGGCAATGATGTACATTGCAACTGAAGATTTGTTAGAACTCTGCAAAGGCACACTGGACAGATTCACATACTGTGTTGAGCGAAGCACTGGAGGATTGCTCCAACGCACATGATTACGGACCCTGCCATAATCGCCCATCGTCGACCAAATCGCTGGTTGATGTACGGCGCAATCGGAACACCGAAGATTGAACCGAGCTGGTAGCAAGCCGACATGAAGCCCAACAAATTCGGCTCAATCGCGGGTTTCCCATCCTTCATGTGACCATTTCCAAAGTCTAAAATCCGTTAACCTTTTTCACACCAAATTCGCTGTAAGATCACATACAAACGCGGAATTCTGTTGTGATCTGCAGGGTGTTGATCAATTGAGAGTCGAATCCAGATGTCATCTCCACGCCCATACAGCAGACGAAGAGATAGAAGTACAGAAGTCTCAGATTCTTCTTCTTGTACCACGGCACCTTGTCCTCCGCGACCATGCGCGTGAGGATGGGATCGGACGTGCCATCGGCAGCACTAAGGATACCCATTGCAACAATTTGTTAGCAGGCAGCTTTGTAGAGGGGCGTTGCTTTCTGGGACGAGATGCTTAGAAGCCGGGCCTTAGGGGGAGAGGCCAGAGACTTTGGGCCGCCGCCGACTATATAGCACATTGGAGGCATGACAGCAACTCTCGTATGGGTCCGTGTAAAGATGTGGATTCGGATAAAGACACGGAAATATAGAATTGAGTCTCATGCTGACTACCCCGCGTTTTTTGTACGGGGGTGGACATACCGGGATGATCTCCCGATTTTCAACTGGCTGAGTGGTGTGGATAAATTAGAGCGTGCTGCCAAGCCAAGCCACCAAAGTTGATGGTTCTTGGCCCCATAACTGAATCCTGTTTCACCCTTTTTAGGCCTATAGGAAATGTTGTGGCCGCCAAGGTAAGCCAATACCACGAGGGTAGCGGCTGAACTGTCCGGGGCAATAATTGCCCCAGATTCCTGAATCAGTTTGTGGGGACATGCCGATGCACACATGGCAGTTTATATTTCCGAAGCGCGCATTGGGACGAGGTGGACCATCCGAGAGTTGGATGGCCGGAGGTGGCTAGAAGGCACCGAAGGACGACCGAAGCATGGAACCGACTGGATAGAACACGACGGCCAAGGGGCGGCATGAGTAAGGCAAGCCTATACCTGACCAAAGTACTCTCGTCGAGGTGAGAGGAGGTGCCTTTCCATCGTGCCCGGGCGGGTGGAACGCTACTGTCATACGGACCTTCCTATTTGGGCCGCCAAGTCGAGCCGTGCCCCGGATTTCGTGGTAAGCCAACATGGAGGTCAGGCGCGCTAGGACGGAGAATTGTCAGGACACGGCAAAGAGGTAGGCTTTCAAGCGGATATTTCATGGCAAAGGCACAGCTTACGCGCCAAGGAGGCGCGGAGAAACGGGAATATCGAACGTATTTCTCTGGGGAAGATAGTTTCTCTGGGGAGATCGGCTTCTCTGGGGAACTGACACTGGCGCTGGCGCCGTCGCCGCAACTAAACCTACCATAGTAAGTATTTTCTCCTAGCTAAGGAAGGCAGAACCTCATCTCGCAGTTAATCACACCTGTGTGCCATGCAGTACGAGCAATCATACATGCACCATGTAAGCGTCCAGTAAGCTGATGGCGTGTACGGCGAAGCCGCGATCGACACCTCTCAGTAGTTCCTGACAGCCTCCATAGAATAACCTTAGCATACTCCGTACAGAAGATTTGTAGACTAAGGCTAGTTTTGCTCTCTAATGCATGCAACTGAAAGTAGTTAAGGGGTGAGGGAGTCTCGATGAAATGCTGGTGACCAGGGACACAGTTATTACAGATAAATGAGCTGCCAGACATCGTGAAAAATAGTCAATTTATAAAGTTTCGGCATGCATACTATCCTTAAGTAGAGCCTACTCTTGCATATTGCAGTATCGGGGACTACAATAGCCAACGCGATGTTTGCTTCCTCCATGTTGGTTGGATGTTGGTTGGGTACAGCAAGATACGTACCCAACGGAAACGGAAGCGTGCATCAAGAAGTCACCTGATTTGGCGTAAAGTGACACGCGCTCGGAAGCACGTTGTCGCGACGACATGCGTTCTCCACTTCCTCACACCAAGTTTGCTCCCAGGGACAAACGGCAACACCACCGCGTCGATTCGTTTACGACGGGGCAAAATATGCCGTGGACAACAGATAAATAATAACTCCCGCCAGCCAGCAAATTCCGAGTCGCCTGGACTCTCTAGTTGCGATATCTCGGGCGTTTGCGTTCCCTGAGACAAAGGCACGACTCATGAGATGGCAGCCCTGGAGAGAGCCCGTCTGCGGATGGCAAACCTCGGTGACGAAATGGCGCTCTGCTTTGACGATGAGATAATCTGCGAAGGATCGGACGCGGAGGACAGTCCCCTGGCAAAAGCGGAGCGGCAGAAACGGCGCGGGGCCATCGAACTACGATACCTTGCTGGACATGCACCTCTGATAATGTCAGCGCAACTCAAAGGGCCATTCGACAAGAATAGCGGATGGGTAAACCCGTGGAGATCAAAACGGCCGGCCCAAAAGCAGCCAACGAACAGAGCGACAGTTACGGAACACCCGAATCTCGCCCATAAAACCACCTCAGTCGTCGGCTTGGGAAAGCGCAGCAGGAATGACAGCAACTTATCCACCTCCGTTGGTATGCGAACCAAAGCATTGGCCGAATGCTCTAGTACATCAATGGATATAGTGAATAATCGCCAGCCAGAGCGGCCCCAACTATATTCTGGATTCAAGCGGTTTGCCGCAAACCAGTTTGAGAGGCCCACGGACTTTGCGAACTTGAGTGAGCGGGAAAATATATCACAAAAGCTAAACGCTGGCATCAAGAGGAGGGCCGATACAAATTGGTTGAAGGGAGCAGATGTTGGGAAACGGACTCGCAACAACTGGTCAGACCCCAATTCGCCAACACCGAAGGAGAGGACTCGAGATATCATCGGCAGTGACAATGCTGTAATAGATGCGTCCAGTATGTCAACGTCTAATATGAACATCGCGAAATTTAATCGACAATTATCTGCTGAAGCAACGAGCCTGTCTCAATTTGAAGATATTCCAATTTCAACGGCGGATTTTGTACACTCAAAACGCGCCGCGGCTCAGAGGCGTGGCGATGACAATGTCCAACCTGTCAAAACAGCCGAAGTTAAACGGCGCGGGGTATCAATGGGTTCAGACTCTGCGTCTAGAAACCCGTCAACATGTAGAAAGGGGCCGTCGAACAGCGAAAGCCCGCATGTGGAATCGTTGTCTAATGCAAGCAGCGAAGACGAGGATGGGTCATATGTGGCCATGGAAATTGGCCGCACAGCCCCCGAGTATTCTTTGAATGGAAGTTCATTTGCGGAGCCCGAGTCATCCTTTAGACACAAATCAGTACAGTCATGTGCCTCATTGCCATCATTTGAGCCGTCGCCCGTCCACACCCTTTCGCGAAGTCAACTGGATCAAGAAATACTCCATGGCCTCTCACAAGCTTCACAATTAGCTCGTTCGGCTGAGAGATTGACACCCCTAAAGCTAGACGACTCTACATTGAACATAGTGGAACATCGCCCCTCACAGCTGGCGAGGCGGAATGGTCTATCATTCTCGAGTGAGGAGACATCTTCGAAAACTGCCTCAGCATCTTTAAGCCATACGTCACAGGCAAGAAGTCAATCGCATCCCCTCCCAAAAAGCCCGATGGAGGTGAAAATGCTCAAACCTAAAAGAAATGACCGATCACGAAGCTTCGATTCTCCATTGCCGCCAGGCAGTTTGAAGTATCGCAGAGTCAGGCGCAAAGCCCCATCCCCGGCCAAGGGCAGACTACATAGTGATACAAGTAAAGTTATTTGGGAGCAAAAGACACCAGAAGCGGGGCCCCTTCTACCAACAAAAGTTCAAGACGACACGCGCAAAGAAGACGTAGTATCTCCCGCCAGCCAAGCTCTGAATTATGTCGATCTTGCGAAGCCCCAGTTTCCCACCTCTGATTCTGGACAGCAGGCGCCTAACTCCGTGCCGACTATTGAGATAACCGACAACGACACAGCTGAGAATTTAGAAGCGGAACCATTGGGTAGGGATATTGACGATCGGGCGTCCACACGTACCTCTGTTCCTCCGACCTCGCTAGCTATTAAGGATGGGACCAATGAATTGAAAGCCAGGTGCGAGAGTTGTCCCAAGCCGATAATTGATGGCCGTGGAAGCGAAAGCAGTTCTGATGCACCCTCTATGCGTTGTCAGGAAAGCGGGGAAAATGAGGACCTCTTAACTAGCCAACAGCCCCCTGCGAGTCAGCCGCCTCCTATCGAAACCGCAGCAGAGACAGACAGCGGAGGTGACGAGCACAGGGAAGAAGTTCCTTCTTCCAAGGCCACAACTAGCGTCCTTGGAGAAGAACCGAGCTTTGAAGATGCTACGTTATCAGAGGACCCGGGCACTCCACTGGCAGCTCCTGAACTGACAGATAATGAGTCCACTCTGAGACAAATGCTACAACCTGATGCAGCCGAAGAGCCCAATTCGAAATCGTCACCATTGCCGCCATTGCCTGATATTGTCGACGATGACCAAGTTTCAGAAGCAAGCTTCATGTCTGCGACCGAAGAGTCTAATTCGAAATTCCTACCCGCACCTGCTCCTATAGACGACGACCGAGTATCAGAGGCAAGCTTCACGTCTGCTCCAGAAGTGGCCGACTCTCTACGTATTCCACAAAGTCCTTGGGCAGCTGAGGAGGAGATGCCTGCACCCCAATCCGTTTCGGCCGAGCCTACTATAGGTCCAGGAAATTTCTCAATGAGCCAAAGTAAAGATGCTGCTCTACTGCTCGTAGATGCCCAACCGCACTCATCTGCCGCCGATCTATCCAACCACAATGTTGAGTTACCCGGCCAGAAATCTGAATCACCCGAACAAAATGCCAAATCGGCCGACCGCAATTCTGAACCTCCTCAATCTAACGGACTCGTCTTCAGCGGCCCTATGTCTTCGAGGTCGACACCCACACGTTCCATCCTGCTGTCCCCAAAACATCTCTCGCCGCGCAAGTCTCACACTCCACAATCGGCGAGGGTCAGAGACCATGACCTCCTCCCCCTATCCAACCCCTGGGCGAACAACACGCAGAGCCCAATAACACATCCACGCCCCACCAAATGTAAGAAGCGTGTCTCTTTCAACCCTCTGCCACTCGACAGCGACAACGAAGACGAACAACCGGACCAGCCAAGCAACAACGCGCCCGAGTCACGAGACCTCTCCAGCCCGCCTCCACCGCCAGAAGCTGAGTCTCTTACGGAGGGCGAGAATGCATTTCACCGCAAGCTCAAGTGGACAAGTGGGATCTTGTCTAGGCGCGCATCGAAGGACCGGCTTGGAAGCGTGTCCGCAGAGAATGCCATCCCCCCAGGAAGCCCCGGCGTCGGTGCTATGGCCGAGGCATTTCTGGCTGCTGATTCGAGGATTCAATCTGGGACCAACATTCCCGGAGAAGTACTTGGCAATAATGTAGTCGCCGAGTCTGAGAATTTCAAGGACCTATTCGAGGACGAAGAGCTGCGGGACAATGTCATCGCAGCTTCCGCTGTGCGAGCGATACCGCTTATGACGGAGAGTCAGCTGGTCAACCCCTGGGGCGATCAGGATGAGGCACCGCCGTTTTCTATGGTGGACTGTGGGCCTGAAGAGGACGATGTGCTGGTGGAGGATGTTCTAAGCGATATGGATGCTATGCTGGGTGACTGGAATGTAGATGCTGAGTTGGATCGTGCGAAGAGGGAAGGGAGGGGGAAGACGGGGGGAGAGATGACTGCTAGGGAGAGGTTAGTGGAGACGGGCTATTAATGTATGATTGGGAGGCTGAGGACTTGATCCTGAGCTGTTTGGAAAGCTCCGGTGTGATGGTATAGATAGAGCTGAGTGGTTATAATGACTGGGGCTGGTGTCCTTGGTGTCGCTGGCTAGCTACCTTGTCTAGAATATCAAACGCTTGAACCCCTTCCTTTTATGACCACGGATACGAATCACTGCATAGTGCACAAGTAATTCAGAGTCATGCTTCAGAAACGAATACAGCTTAGTTTCTCAAGCCCTATAGACAACCTCTTCGCCCGGAGCATACATGAGTACCACGACTATCGCATTCCCTCCACCAAACACCAGACGCCTATTGTTAAACCCCAACAGCCTTTATCTCCCACTAGACATCAACGTTCTTTTTCGACTTCTTAACCTGCTCCTCCGCCTTCATCTCAATATCCTCAGCATCAACGATCAATGAGTCCCTAGTCCTCTTCAATCCCTTCATCTTCCTCGTCTGAAGCTCCATGAGATCCTGCTTGCCGAGATGTATCCTTCCGACCTTGTCACCCACAATATCAGTCGAGATGTTCTTCTTCGGCCTCTCCAGAGTCGTCCTGGCCTTCCTCATCGCCTCCTTGAGCATCGCCTCCTCAGCATCCTTCATCCTCCCAACACGGAAATCCATGCGTGGTCCCATCTCCTCAACCTCGACACGGGGTAGCTTCTGTCCGCTCTTCTTGGTCTTGATCAGGTACACCCTAAGATGGATTTTTGGCTTTGCCTCCTCCCCATCGACAGTGTCGCGTGCCGCAATAGACACCAAATACTGCAGCCCCTCCACATCAACCTTCTCAGCCGGCTCGCCCTTGAAGAAATCCGTGAAGAAGCTCTTCGCCATCGTATACTCGTTCGGGATTGGGCTCTCAAACGGCGTTCCGCTGAACAGCAGCATTGGCTTAAGTCCCACGGCGCACTTCTTGTTCTTGAACTGGCTGAGCAGGCGCAAGCTATCCGGGTCGAGGTTGAGCTCCAACATATCCAGGACCTTGTAACCGAAGGTGCGCACGAGCGTCAGCGCATGCGGGCGCTTCTTGCTCGAGGAGCCGAAGACGAGAAGCGAGGCGTCGTTCTTCTCGCTGAAGAACTCGAGGGAGGTGGCATCCTCGAAGGGGTGGATCTCGTTCTTCTTGGTGAACTTCTGCGCTAGGGGTCGGCGCAGCGAGTACAGGTCTGTGAGCGCATCTTGCGTCTTCTGCGAGCAGGATGTGCCGCGGAGGAAGAGCGCCTTCTTGGGGTTCTCGACGGGCTTGGGGGCCTTCTTGTCGAGGGCGCGCTTGGAGCGGGCGTTGCGGGGTTTTCTGTCAATGGGTTAGTTTTAATCGCCTTGTTGTGGATTTTTACGTTTTAAAACGTACATTTGGCGGAGCATTTTGATGTTGTGTTGTCTCCAAGATTCTGCTCGTCGCAAGCTTCCTCATAGAAATCTGGGAAAAAGATTCTCGAAATGTTCAAATCGATAGTGGTCACGTGGAGATAATGCTCGAGGTTGGGACTAGTATGTTAGTGCCTTACAATTCAGGGTGTCTCTGTCACAAGTGAAATCATCAAGTTCGCCGTATTCAGCATCCCTGCAGTTTGTGGGGTAAGGCTTTGGACCATCCCACCCGAGTTCTCGAGTCGTAAAGCCGACTCGGTCCTGCGATCACCTCCAACGCCGAGAGCATCATTGTTCAACACCTCAACCGGCGCCAGTATATTTTTGCGCCTGAAACGACTTCCGCATTGTTTACCTTTCATCTCCCTTAATACCCATGCAGAGTTGCCAATAGCTCATCTGGCTTTCTGTTTCGAAGCATCTTTGCACTGGCCGACGTTATCTGAGATCTCAGCCGAGGCACATCCGCCGCAATGGCGACGGCTAATGCGGTTTACGTGAGTAAACAACGCCGAAAGCCACAACACTTCGTGATGAAATCGTGCTGACGAGAGGGAATATAGAAAGCTCTTAATGAGATAGTGCTTAATCCTAAATATGCCGACTTGTTCGCCGTCGTGAAAGCCGCGCGCAATGGCGCTGTTTACGGTGCCAAAATCCGCTTTCCCCATGCCTTGGTGTACGCATCCTCCACCATTCCTCCGTTGGCAAGCAACCATACTGACAATAATTCCATAGCATGATCTTTCTCTTCCGCTCTGGAACGTAAGTTAAAGCCTCCCACCCCTCTTTTACTCAAAGCTAACCGTCCTTCCCCTCAGATTTAAAGAAAAGACTCGGCTCGTCTACAAAGCCACGCGCACACACGCCCAAAACCTCGCCCGCTTTGCGGTAATCTATAAGATATGCATGATCGCGCTCCGGCGCCTCGGCAGCACCGGCAAGGAGGGCCCCTACGATACCTTCCTCGCCGGGCTGATGGGCGGGTACGTCGTATTCGGGCAGCGCAACCCGCGCACCGGCAAGGTGTCGGGCGTCAGCCAGCAGATCGTGATATACATCTTCGCGCGTGTGGTGCTGGGACTGGCGAAGCTGAGCGTGGAGCCGAACACGGGCTTCGTGAAGAACGTGCAGCTGTCGAATAAGATTAAGGATAATGCGTGGCCGGTGTTTGCGGCGATGAGCTGGGGGACGGTGATGTATGTCTTCAGGTGGCACCCGGAGAGCTTGCAGTCGAGTTTGAGGAGCAGTATGAGCTATATTTATGTGCAGAGCGATCATTGGGATAGCTTGAAGACGCTGGTATGGCATAATAAATAGGTGTCTGGAGAGTGGTAGGTTGGGGCCTGTGGGTATCAAGGGTGGCAGGATGTGTTCATGGCGGGTTCATGAATGATGTAACGAGTAGGTTGCCGTTGGGGGATCGAGGGACCGATATAGATACATGTAGATCTCTCGCAATGTTGGTTTAAGCAGCCATGGCGCATGGGATCATAGTAAGCTTTGTAGAGATCGCGCATATCAATAAATAGATTTTGCTCAAAGGACTGATCTATACTCGTGCCGCCTAGAATTCTAAAGAACTGTGGATAACGACTAGTTTTACAGTAACTATGATTAAAATAGATGCAGTCAGTCACTCAGTCACCCAGGGCTATAAGAAACCAGTCAGTCACTCATAAACAGAGTCAAAGAGATAGATACTATTAGCTTCAACTGCTGGTATGAATCCTCAGCTAAGGCAGTCACTTTTCTTTTAAGCGGCAAAGTACTCAATCCAATAAAATATAAAAACTTTCGATTCTGGTATTTCCATTCCTCGACGTCCCCACATCTCAATCATTTTATTCATCAAATCAGAACGGGCATGTACGCTTCCAATCTCCACAAAGAGAATATACTACCACGATACTGTCATACTCGTCAAATCAACCCACAGAACATAAAACCCCGCAAAATAGAACGCTAGATATTCAAATCCACGAAATCAGTCCGCTCTCAACAGCTCGGGCGCACAAGATTTCTCCGTGACTCAAAGCTTAATACTCGACGTCGTCAGGGGCAAAGCCTTCGCCATCGGCGCCGACCTCCTCGTAGTCTCTCTCTAGAGCGGCCAAATCCTCTCTCGCCTCGTTGAACTCGCCCTCCTCCATGCCCTCACCGACGTACCAGTGCACGAACGCACGCTTGTTGTACATCAGATCGAACTTGTGGTCGAGGCGGCCCCACGCCTCCGCGATGGCGGTGGTGTTGCTCAGCATGCTAACAGCGCGGTCGACCTCCGCGAGCGCACCGTCTGGGTTCGAAGCAGATGCCGGGACAACGACGGGCTTCTGGTAGTTAATACCGATCTTGAAGCCGGTTGGGCACCACTCGACGAGGTTGAATGACTGCTTGGCCTTGAGACTTGCGACGGCGGCGTTGCATTCGCGGGGAACAACATCGCCACGGTACAGGAGCGCGACGGCCATGTACTTCCCGGCACGCGGGTCACAGACGACCATCTGGTTGTTGGGCTCGAAGCACTGAAGGGTCAGTTCCTGGACCTTGAAGCTCTCGTGGCTGGACTTCTTGGCGGATATGACCGGGGCGTAGGAGACGAGCGGGTAGTGGATGCGCGGGAAGGGAACGAGGTTGGTCTGGAACTCGTTCAGATCAACATTGAGCGCACCATCAAAGCGGAGGGAGGAGGTAATCGAAGACACAACCTGGGCGATCAGGCGGTTCAGGTGCTCGAAGTTGGGGCGGGGAATGTCGAGCGAACGGCGGCAGATGTCGTAAATGGCCTCATTGTCGACGAGGAAGGTGCAGTCTGAGTTCTCAATGGTAGAGTGGGTGGATAGCACGGCGTTGTATGGCTCAACAACGGCAGTGGAGACGCGAGGAGACGGGTAGATGGCGAACTCGAGCTTGCACTTCTTGCCGTAGTCGGTGCTGAGGCGCTCCAAAAGGAGGGAGCCAAAACCAGATCCAGTACCACCACCGAATGAGTGGAAGATTAGGAATCCCTGGAGGGATGAGCAGTTATCTATATGCATGTTAGTTAGGGAACGCATTCACGTTTACGATGCAATTGGCAGATATAAATGCGACCAAAGGCCGTATAAAAGGTGTTCAATCAAGGGATACAGGCAGGATAGAGGCATAGTCTTACCGGCGACGCGTCGGACTTTGTCAACCACAGTGTCAACCAACTCCTTGCCAATCGTGTAGTGACCTCTTGCGTAGTTGTTTGCTGCATCCTCCTTGCCGCTTACCAGTAGCTCGGGGTGAAATAGGTCTCGGTAGGCGCCAGAGCGAACCTCGTCGATTGGGCTGGGGTCGAGATCGACGAAGATAGATCGAGGAACGTATTTTCCGCTTGCGGTCTCGTTGAAGAAAGTCTCGTTGGACCCGGTTTCGGCGATATCTGTGGCCTCGGGATTCGGACGACCATCGGGCAAAAGGCCATGCTCAAGGAGATAGCTAGGAACAAGTTAGAAAATTAGTCAAAATTATTAAAATTATTAAAATTATCAAAAACTTACAGCTCCCAAGCAGCATTTCCAAGCTGAACACCAGCTTGGCCAATGTGGATGTGACAGATCTAAGCTCCGTGTCAGAACAGCGACTTCGCGCTAACGAAATGCTCACCGACTCTCACTTTGGAGAGTCTAATGAGCAGATAGTACGGGTTAATAGGTCTTACTTCGCCCCTCATTGTGTCCAATGAATATATTCAAATGATCAATATGTTGGGTAGTATCGGGTATCAATTAAGCACAACACGACAAGAGTGCGACGTCTTGCTGTGCAGTAATATGTGGTTGTTAAAAGGAAAGGGGGTAAATGGGGTCAATGGTGGGGTCGTGGTGTTGGTTAGTGGCTTAGTCATCAAAATCACATGATTTGTTTACTTGAGCATCAAATAACATGGCTGTGTATGAGGTATAGAAATGTCATCCGTGGCATTTAGATAAATTAATAGCCAATCTTACTTTACTTCAACCTATATGAAATAAATATCGAAGGACTTATTCGTAATTAGAATGACTTACGGAATAATGAGGCTCTAGCTAACCTTAAGACCCCTACATTAAGGTTTTCTGGAACACGTTGCTCTGCCAACACGCGGCAGCGATAAGCCAGAAGCAGGCGCGTGTTTGGTGATCGGGTTCGCTCAGTCACGTCGGGTTGCTTTTGTGCCACGAAAAGCCGACGACCTTGGACGACACAATACTAACATCAGGTACACATTGCGACGAAATATCAATACGATTATAGTAGAAACTAAGGAAGGGTATTACGAGGCTGTCTGTCATCAACTCCAAGCACTTCACGACGCGCAAATATCTCTGCAGCACAACAACGACTTACCCTCCATGTCGTATAACTTATAGCAACATCGGAATCAAGCAACAACAACCCGCGATGGAGAGTGCCTGGCTGGATTCTCTATCGGAAGACTGGATCTCACAGCCAAACTCCGAAAATTCTCCCGCGGGCTCCCTCCCATCGCTTCCAGGAAGCACGCCGCCATCATTAAATTCTGTTCAAGAACGCCCCTTCGCAAGTCGCATACCAGTCCTAAAGTCTTTGGCTCAACCCAGCCATGACTCGAGTGCCCTGCCATTGAGTGAGCGAAGCCCGAATACGTATAACGTTCCCATACCACATACGTCGAAACAGAGTTCGAAACTACGAAACGAAATTTCAGGTGCCGGTCAAGACAGAAGGGTTTCGAGAACCCTGTCGGTATCATCGTCCCAATCTGTTCAGCATCATACAGTGCAGCATAGGTCAATAAGCTCATCACCACAAAAGTCACGAAATACCCCGGAATGGAAGAAGAGGCTCTTGCATGGAGACGTTGCCTACGGAGACCAGCGTGATTTGTTCAGTCCAGTTGGACTAGAGAATATATTCAAGCCACCGCCACCAGCAAGGCAATCTTCAGCCAAATCATTGGAACTACAATCCAAGTCGGAGGATGTAACAATGCGATCGAGCCCTCCTCCATACAAGGCCAAAGAGGTGCCACAACCTTCAGAACGGCAAGCACCGAAACCTATAAGTTACAAACTAGCAGATACCGGCAGCGACCAATTCTCCGAATGCGATCTGAGCCAAAGCAGTAGCTTCCGACCGCGGAATACTGTCAGCCGGAAAGCGTCGAGTCGAAATCCGTTGGTACACGACGCTGCGCTGGAAGAAGCTGGTGTTGAAGAAGAATCAGGGGGAGAGAACGACGAGAATGAGGATCTGGAGCTTTCGAAGGGAATGGATAGCGACACCCATCTCCAAGTTACCCCTCAGAAACAGGATATCGATATGCTGAGCAAACGGCAACCGAAATCTCCACTCAAGGATCCCACGCCTAAACGAAGGCGAACATTACACGACTCTGATATCGACAACCTGTCTATAGATAATGTCGTCCAGAATTCGGTTCTCGAAAGCCATAAAAATATACAATCTGTTATTGGCAAGAAGAGGAAGGATGCTAGGCATGGTAACGATCACGAATCCGCAAACCCGGAAGTCATGGCTACGCGCCAGGTCCTCCAGCCCCGTACACAAGCTGTGAGCCAGCGGCGCAATTCCAGTTCGGAGATCGATCTCAACAATGCTTCAAGACCATTGTCATGGAGTCAGAAAGACTTGAGCGAACAGCAACAAAAAATTGCAAGAGTTCAGGCAGAATTGGATATGACGCGCCCAACGGGCCCTTTTGTTGGGATCAACCATCACATGTCGAACGACAGCCGCAAGCCATCTGTGACCACTCAGGACTTCTTAGATGAAGCGAAGAAGATCATGGCAGGGATTCGAGGGAAATCGCGGCCTCAGAGTGGATTAAATAGCCTCGAGGAGTCGGAATCGGAAATATCCAGCTTGAATGACGCAAACGACTCGCAAAATCCCGACCACGAGGAGTCTTACCAGGAGTCTACAACGGAGCCATTTTCAAGGCCTCCGAGTCGCGAAGGTGGTGGCCCTGTGCCACGGCAAGCAAAGGAGCAAAGTGATCCAGAACTTCTGAGCCACTTGAAAAAGTATGAAGAGTGGAGCGATTTTGATGCATTGGTTGCCTCGTCCATCCCGTCAACTGTCCCGATTAAAACCAACGAAGACGCAGCACCCAAACAGGATAATAAGGAAGACGGGGTTGCTGAAAAGCCTACCGTTTGGACTTTGAATCATGACATGCCTTACGAAAGCGACCCACCAAACGTCCAAATTACAGAATATCCCGAACTACAACGAAAGCGAAAGCATTCTACTTCGTCTTTACAAGCTGCAGGCGATGACGGGGCTGCTCACTCTCATGGATCGAATCCATCGTCGGGACACTCAACTAACCGGTCGATCCCTACTGGGTCCTCGAGAAACTCGGACTCTCGACGGATGATAGCACCCCATACCGTTTCTCACCTTATCCCAGAGCAGCTTGCAGGAATGGTATTTGACCGTGAAAAGGGAATATGGGTGAAGCGCAAGGGAGCCGCTGACCCAAAGAGCCAGGGTAATACGTTACCCTCAGATGACGATGATCCCTTTGGAGATATCCCAGATCTTACTGTGGATGAGATACAGGAGATGCAGAGGATACGAGCTGTAACCGCAAAGCAGCGCGAGGAATCCCGTCTTTCGATTGTCCAGGAGTACCAAGGCCAATTTAATTTCTCTAAAGGCGCTGAGCTTGGTTCACATCACGTATTCGGGAGCGCTCCTACCACGAGTGAGCCCAAAAATAGCGGATCTGAACCGTCACTTTCTGCGCCGCCTACGTCGAGCGGTGGCGTCCCAGACACGCAAGCAACGACTTGGGACGAACAGCCAGAAGCTTCTGCTAAATCTGACATTGAAGTCATTGCCAACGACGATGATCCAATAGCTACCAGCCGTGAGAAAACCCTGAAAGAAGTTATTGAAGAGGATGCCGAGGAGGAAATTTCAATCAATGAGAGCAGGTCACAAGTATGGAACGATGTCAAACCTCGACGAAGCGTAACCATTTCATTCTCGTCGCCATTTTCGTCTATGATCCAGGATAACTCGAATGAGCACCCCGCCTCTCGTATTTTCGATCATTACCATGAAGAAGAGCAAGATGTGAGTTTCAACGGGCGAGCCGAAACCGCCAACTTTCAGCAACGGGAATCTGCATCCCAACTTCGGTCGTCCCAGCGCGGTGCGCCTCGTTGCTCATCCTTTGGCGGGCAGAATTTCACCAGGCGCCCTGTGTCTCGCATAGACGAGCGTGACGAGGATTCATTTGCAGAATATATGGAAAATGGAGGTGCTCGAAGGAATCTCAGTATAGCTGTCACGACCCCAATGCCAGTGAGAAATGCCTCTCGTCAAATTTCGACCGTTCAACGGACTCCCGCCGATGTTGGGATTGGTCACGGCTCTCTCTACCAGCTAAGCCCGCTGTCTGATTTCACTATGAACCATGCCGAAGAATCTTTTGCGTTCGAAGTCAGCTATGTAGCCCCAGTGAGCCGTCACCAGGGCTCAAAAAGATCACTATCGATGACTGTCAAAGATCTCGTTCAGCGTATAACTGATGTGGAGCCTTACGAACCTTACTGGCCGCATATCAGGCAAATCGATCTGAAGAAGAAGAAAATACAGAGTTTGCACATGTTGAGCAAATTCTGTGGCCAACTCGAAGAGCTCGACGTGTCTGATAACGAGATTTCGCAGCTCGATGGGACTCCAGAAACTATCAGGAACCTGCACATTACACACAACTCCCTGTCTGACCTGACCTCGTGGCAACACCTGAAGAATCTCCAATATCTGGATATTTCAAACAATGACCTTACTACGTTGGAAGGACTAAAAGATCTAGTTCATCTGCGCGCGATCCGAGCAGACAACAACAACATTGAGTCGGTAAATGGTATTTTTGGTCTTGATGGTCTCATCAGTCTCCGATTGAGGAACAATGCGGTCCACGCCGCAGACTTCACTGGGTGCAACCTTCCTCGATTGATGGACCTTGACCTTAAGGGAAATAAGCTACAGGCCATTGCTGGCCTGGAAGAACTACGGTCACTCGCGACTCTCCACTTGGAAGATAACTGTCTGGATACCTTCAATGAGGGTTCCAATCACACTTATCATGGATTGAAGTATCTCAAACTCAGCAGCAACAATCTCCAGCAGATTGATGTGAGCCGCTATCCCAACATCCGCCTACTGTACCTAGACCGCAATCGCCTTGGGAAAGTCACTGGTCTTCTGAAAGCAAAACACATTGACAGCCTCTCAATGCGCGAGCAGCGCGAATCGGTAATCGACATGTCCTTCCTAGACCAGTGCTTCGAAGTCAGGAAACTCTTCCTATCAGGAAATCTCCTCCCCAACTTCGCTCCCCGCGTAGATTTCCTCAACCTGCAGTACTTGGAGCTCGCAAACTGCGGCCTGGAATCCCTTCCCGCTGAGTTCGGGCAGATGATGTCCAATGTGCGAGTGCTGAACCTGAACTTTAACGCGCTACACGATCTCAAGCCCCTTCTCGGCATAGTGCGCCTCAAGCGTCTTCATATTTCTGGGAACCGTCTCACTCGGCTACGAAAGACTACTGGTGTCCTCAGCCAGTTCTCGAGTCTGGCAAATGTGGACATTAGGAATAATCCTGTGACGCTGGGCTTCTATCCTCCCGTCACAGAGACAAGAGTTGCTCTACTTCAACGCGCAGAGGAGGACGGCGAGGTGGCCGTCGAGGATCCGTTTACACTGCTTGATGCGGATGAGACGAAGGACAAGGCGTATGCTGGGCGTTTGGATATGGAGACCAGGAAGAGGAGAAGGGTCTATGAGATGTTGCTGGTGGGTGGGTGCCAGAGACTGAAGATGTTGGATGGTTTGCCGGCGAATACAGACGTCGCGGACGTCAAGGATGCAGTTTGGGATGAGCTTGTCAAGATTGGGCTTGTTCAAAATACTGTGGGGCAAATCGAAGCTCCGGCAGCTGAAGTAGCGCCACAAACTCAAGATGAGGAACATAAAGGTGGGGGTATAGGTCCCGTGCAGGATGAGGTGGTGGAGAAGAAAGAGGAGCAGGTGGTTGAAGAGAAGAAGGAGGAGGAGCGGGAGAGCCAGTGGCCGGCTGAGGATAGTTTTGCTTGAGCGTTTTTACGAGACGATGTTTAATGACTTGGTTGTACAATACCATGAGGGCAGCATTGGGTGGAGTTTTGTTGGAACTTACTGTTTTGCTTTTTGTATAAACAGGGGCGTCTTTGATTGTGGTTTTTTAAGTAGAGGAGCTGGCTATGGAGGTTTATCGATGTTGATTGGCAAATCAAACTCATGAAATTACAAAGTCCCAGTGCCTGCTACGCTTCTCAGCCCTATATTGACAGACTTGAGAGACGTGGCCAGTGACAGCCATGCTGTCCGCGTGGTTTCATTTCCACGATGTTACATCCTTCCCGCGTCTGGTTATATTCCGGTCCTAGCGTGTGGTCTAGAATGCCCATAGTGCCGGCCGGGCTTTAGTTCCCCTGTGACGATCTCGTCTTCCGTGACCCAAAATATCACAATCAACAAACAAAATAGTTTTATAAATTCAGAATTCTTCATGGACCCCTCACAACTGTGTCGGCCGTTGTTTATGTATCGCCCCAAACAGCCCCCACATTCGTATCTGATACATCCGCTGCCGCCAAGCAAACGCTGCACGCGGATACGACCGTTGTACCTGCAAGTACCTTCCAATAATAACTCCGTTGGCCTGCACTGCACCTTCCCGCCACAACACGTCGTCCGGCCCAACATTGCTCATATTTACCGCGGTGGCTTATTATTGAAATTTCCATCCATCCCCCGCTTGGAATGCAAATTGCCAAGCCGTAATTAACCTCTAACAACAGCCTCGCTCGCTATCCCACGCCCTTGCTTGCTGCCTGCCTCTCATCCCCCCTCTCTTCTCTCATCATGAATCCCTCTTCCTCCTCCTCCTCCTCTTCCATAACTGAGGCCGCGCGCGCCAGGATGCGCCCTATTCCAATCCACCCATCGCGGCTGCTGCCCCATCAACAGATGCATCGCGAGGGGCCCGTGCCGAGGGCGCCGGGGGAGCGCGAATTGGACTTCTATGAGCGCATGACGCCCCGGAATCAGCGGCTTACGCAGCTTTATGTGTTTGCGGCGGTCGCGTCGGCGGGGGGTTTATGGATGCTGATGTCGAGTCTGGGGTTGATCAGGTCGGAGAAGTTGTTCAGTGACGCTGCGAAGACGCACTTGTTGGAGCCGTATGGATGGGCTGGGTATGGGTTGGTTATTGCTGCTGTAAGGATTTCACTGGGGAACGCGATTGAGTATATGAAGTGCTGACTGACGGATCTAGTTTGTGACTACGGTATTATTCAGCTTCGCCAACGTCATACGCATCGTCTCCGTTGAATCGCCCCTCCCGGAAATCCTTGCCGCTGCCAGCACCGGCGTCGTCTCTGCCCTCCTCGTCGTCTTCGGCATTATCAGCTACTCCACCACCGTCAACGCCGGCGCCGTAGACGGCAACCTGTACGACGTCTGTACCGCACCCGGCGCCGACCCGTGGAAGCGACTTCCCTGCGGCGCCGCCAGCAAGAAGCGCTTCCTGGCCCAGCTAGCCGGGCTAGTATGTGCGGGAGCAACCGCGTGAGTACATTTCCGATCTCAAATCCTCTTCCTTTCGTCCACCTTGGGGGGTATCTGTCATTTCAAGCTTTCCTTACGTAAACCATGCCTGATTACTGACGTGTAACCCTCGCACAGCATCTTGTGCTTCATGTTATGCGTGCTGCACGTGAGCGAGCTCCGGAATAGGGAGAGCCAGGGGGGACTCTATGCGCGGACGAGGGGATATACGAGGCTCCATCTTGATCCGTATGAGGTTCAAGATGAGGATGAAGACGTGGATGCTGGACCGAGTGTGCATCTTAAGTGAATGATTGCAAGGGGAATGCCGAGATATTGAACTTGCTACAGGGGAGGACAACGCGGTGACGGATTACTGAGATGGGAAGGAGTGACGAATATCTGGGACGGGAAGGAGGTACGGCGATTGGGACATCTTTGGACGGAATTTGACTTGTGTGGGGCTTTGGTTGGAAGGGTGTATGTGTTTTGATTTGCATGGTCTTGAGGCGTAGGATGCACCATGAGGGTGGTGTATATAGGAGTTTCGGCAGCTGTTGCTACACCAGCTACGTCGTGGATAATGATAATTCACAGTGACATCTCACTTTAAGGCTATGCTATGGGATATGACTTCTCCCTTCTGCTTCTCTGTGTGGCTATGAGGTCATGGATGGCAAGGAATTGGGTATAAATAGGATAGCTGCCTTCCTATCCGACCAAACGATGTTCAACAGTAGAGTGCGGATGCTTCAACTCAAGAGAAGGGAGTTTGAAACCTCAACGTAAGGCAACAGTGACCTCAGCTGTTGACACGAAGTTGTTGCTGTCGCCTCGATACCCATTTAACCTCCTTCAAAGGCACACTGCCCCTCAAAGATCCCATGGGAGACTCTCGAGACTATCCAACAAGTACCCGAATGGATGCGATCATAGCCACCAGATTAAGGGGGAGGTGGACTCCAAAGGTGCAGCTACCTACAGTAGTTGCTTGTGACCGTGGGGCAATTTATGGTAGAGTAGCTCTTGTCGCCGGAGAGGCATTGCTGTCGAGCAGCCCCTGCTGTCAAGATATCTACTGTTGTCGAATAATCCCTGTTGTCAAGATATCTGCTGCTACCATAATTCAAAATCACGTTTGCAACAGTGGCCTTTGCCTCGCCACTCTTGACTCCATAACACAGATCATATTCCGATTGTATAGCTGCTTCCTTTCTGCGCCTCGTCTGCTATTAGTAGGGAGTGGATATTCTTATGAGTTGTTGCGTAATATTGCTTTTTATAGGCTTCTCCTGGATGTGCTTTGCGTTATACGATGAGAACACCAGGATCACTTGCTGACTTACAGAAACAAATGCAAAAGGATTCGAGAGTTCAAAAAAGCAAAAGACTCATCAGATCTCTTTCGATCTGATGAGGAGAAAACCACTTGATTTTACTTTTTGGTGTTTGTGATTCAAATAATTGTTTATTAATTATTTTTCATCGGCGTCATTGTCGGGAGTCGAATTCGTAACCCATTCTATTCATTTCCTTGCCCTGGCCAGATTGTCCAGATAGTGGTACTACCACTACGCCACTGTGCCGCTTGGAATGAGAGGAGTTAAGTTGGGTTATAAGGTTGCTTCGCTTGGTGTTGGTTTGTTGGCCTGATGAATAGGGGTTATAAGGGGGAGTGGGAAAGGGGGTTGTTTATACTGCTATCGCCACGAAGCTGTTGCTACCACGAAGCTGTTGCTACCACGAAGCGTTTGCTACCACGAATCTGTTGCTACCACGAATCTGTTGCTACCAAGAATCTGTTACTGTCACGAAGCTGTTACTGTCACGAAGCTGTTACTGTCACGAAGCTGTTGCTACCACGAAGCTGTTGCTGTCGAGTAGGTAGCTCTTCTTGTTATAGAGGTGTTGCTATGGAGTAGCTCCTGCGCATTTGAGAGTGGGATAGAGGCAACGATCACCTCGCTGCACACGGTGTGGAGATTTAACCCGACCGCACCCACGTCGAACATCATTATAAATATCGTTAACGTGCTTTTGGATCGTTAAATAAATTGACCAAGGCAGATTTCCCCCCGTTTGAGAGACCTGCATGCATTACTCATAAGCTGCATATTCTGCAACATTACCCCTAAATCCCACAAGCTCTTGATCTTTGTCAATCCCATCTCATGTTAGTTGCTGAGGAAATCTGCTAGTTGTTGTCAATCACCTCAGTGCGTGCATCTGCCGCCGGCTCCTGGCATCTCAAGAGCATGCTCGCTGCGGGAGATGCCGGTCATGATGGAGGCTGTGAGGATCCAGAAATTGCCTCTTGCATGGTCATGGGCATTTGTTCTAGAGGGCATCAGGATCAAAGTCGTGGAAGCGGCGCGCAGGAAAGGTTCGGGTCATCTCCTCAACCTCTCCAAGGTCCTCCTTAGGCACAGCTCCACAATGTCTGCAGCAGCTACACCTTCGAGGGGGGAGGAAGAGAGACTGTTTATACTGTTATATTGCTACATAGATACAACCTATGGTACCTCCGTTGTTCACAACTTCGACTTTCCCTTCGTCTCTGCCTCCCAGGCCTGTACCCTCTGCTCCTTTCCCTGCGCAACCTTCTCCGATTTCCCCTCATCCTTCTTATCCTGAATCACTCTCGCCTCATGCCCCGCCAAGTTCGCAATAACCTCACGATACATCTCCTCCTTCAAAACGCCATAAACCCCGCTCTTCGACCGCTGCGTCAGCTTCCTCTCCTCCACCAATGCGAGCACTTCCTCCCATCCACCCAGCCTATCCACCATCTGCTGCTCCAACGCCTCCTTCGCGCTGAACCTATGCGCCTCAAGAATCAAGCTCCTGTAAGTAACAGGTGCCAGCTTAGCCTCGAAAATGCTCAGCATAGCCGGCTTGAGCGGCGCGCCGAAGTCGAGCTCGTTCAAGCAGAGGTAGCCCCGCGAGGGGTTGAAGACGCGGTAGTCGTGGTGCATGGCCAACATGAAGCCGCCAGCGAAGGCGTGGCCATTGAGCCAGGCGACTGTAGGCATAGGGTAGGATGCCAGGCGGGAGAAGAGCTTGTACAGCGTGGAATAGTAGCCGGGGGTGCTGAGGGCATGGTCGAGGTTGAGGCCGTTGCTGTAGAATTTGGTGATGCCGGAGGTGGTGATGACGACGCCGTGGGGGTAGCGGGCTTCGATGATGTCGAGGGCGAGGAGGAAGACCTCGACGAAGCCGGTGACGAGGCGGTTGTCGGGGGCGGCGTTGAAGGTGAGGAGGTAAGTTAATGGGGCGGGCTCAGTGACGGTTATTGAACCACCTGTCTCTGACTTGATGGGGAGGCTGAAGAGCGTCTTTCCTGCTGGTGAGGCCATTGTGACTGAGGTATAATAGTGGCAAGCTGTAGTGGATAGGAATTATATGGATCTAAGGGTATGAAGAGTTTAATGTTTTAAGTAGGCAACATGAATATCACGGACCGAAACTATGATCACGGAGACGTGCCGAGGTCAACGTTAGAATGATTACTTATCGCCAGCTCCGACCCAGCCAGCCTTGCCAAGCGGAGGACGACCTCACATTTTATTTGAGTATGACTTCGCCCATTGAACTTGGAGGCATATAACATGTTTATATAAATCCTCGACCATCTTGATAATTAACAATATGTGGGAATTAAATATTATCCTTCCAATTATGTCGCCATGTTCTGCTCCTCATAGTTTTCACATGCAAGCCATGGCCATTCAATGCTCAGCCTTCCCAAATGCCTAAGGCTGCTAGTGCAAGGCTACCAAAATGCCCCACAACGCTGACGACGTCAGGGATACAATCTGTCATCAGCCTGCCCTGAGACGGGAGCTTGAGAAAGCTTTATAGTCGCAGCAATGGCGGAAAAAACGAAGGCGGAACATATCGTCTTCTTCCACCCAGATCTGGGCATTGGCGGCGCGGAGCGTCTGATTGTCGATGCCGCCGTCGGCCTTCAGAAACGGGGGCATAAGGTGACAATTTTTACGAGCCATTGCGATCCCCAGCACTGCTTCGATGAAGCACGCGATGGTATGCCTTACCATAGCTATACACATAAATATAGAAACTGATAGCTGTAGGCACGCTCGATGTCCGCGTCCGGGGAAACACCATAGTCCCAGCCACGATCCTCTCCCGCTTCGCCATCCTCTGCGCCATCCTGCGCCAAATCCATCTCATCCTCCAAATCAGCCTCTCCTCCGAGCTCTCCACTCTCAAACCCACCGTCTTTTTCGCCGACCAACTCTCCGCCGGCCTCCCCCTCCTCCAAGCCCTACACCCCGCAGTCCGCACCCTCTTCTACTGCCACTTCCCCGACCTCCTCCTCGCCAAAGGCCGACAAAAGTGGTACAAAGCACTCTACCGCCTCCCCTTCGACGCCTGGGAAGAATGGAGCATGTCCTTCGCCGCCTCCATCGCCGTCAACTCCGCCTTCACCAAATCGATCGTCACCGCGCAATGGCCCGCCCTCGCTGCCTCCCGCACCCTCTCCATCATCTACCCCTGCGTCGACGTCTCCGACAAGCCCGCCGAGACTACCGACGACAACACCCTCACCTGGCAGGACACCAATATCATCCTGTCGATCAACCGCTTTGAGGCGAAGAAGAACATCGACCTCGCTATTCGCGCCTTTGCCGGGCTGCCCAAACACGCACGCTCTGGAGTCCGCCTCGTCCTAGCAGGCGGCTACGATCCGCGCATCACTGAGAACGTCGTTTACCACCAGGACCTTCTCTTACTAGCTGAAGGCCTCGGCCTCAAGACCGCCACGACCAAGAACCTCGTCACGGCGCTGCGCGTGCCGGATGACGTCGACGTCCTGTTCCTGCTGTCTGTGCCGGGGGGCTTGAAAGATGCGCTACTGCGTAGCGCGCGGCTGCTGGTGTATACGCCTGCCAACGAACACTTTGGGATTGTGCCACTGGAGGCGATGCTGGTGGGGACTCCGGTGCTGGCGGCGAATACGGGAGGGCCGCTGGAGACGGTGGTGGATGGGGTGACGGGGTGGTTGAGGGATCCGGAGGTTGTGGAGGACTGGACAAAGGTGATGGATTCGGTGTTGCATAAGATGACGGCAAAGGAGCTGGAGAAGATGGGTGAGGCGGGGAGGGAGAGGGTCAGGGCGGAGTTTTCGGAGGAGAGTATGTCGGAGAGGTTGGAGGTGTTGATTGGGAAGATGGGGGCACCGCCGAGGAGCGTGAGGAATGGGGTTGTTGCTGTTGTTGTTGTGGCTTTGGCTGTGGTTCTTGGGCCTGCTTTCGCAGCGTGGAAGTTGTATAGTAGTAGGTAAATATAATACCATCTTATTCACTAAACCTTGCCTGTTTAAAATAATGCTCGCGAACCAAATATGCACCTACCTGTATCCCAGGAACCCCAAAACAAAAAATAGACCCCAGAACCTCACACCCACGCGCCTTGATTTCATATATACACCTTAATCCAAACCCCCAGCCGCCTTAAACAGCAATGCCCCTCTGCACCCATCCTCCCGGCCCCTTCCACGCCCACGCCCACAGCAGACACGCAAGGCACACACTCCCCGCCATGGCCCAGAACGTAGTCTCATAGCACTCACGCCCATAGCAAAGCACATCTGTATCCTTATCTTCCACCCCCCCCTTCGACGCCGCCCACTGATACACGCTACTATACACGACTCCCCACAACGTAGCCCCCAGCGCCGGAACGACAGCCACCACACCCCAGTTCGTCCCGAAGTTCTCAGTTCCCCAGATGACGCTGATGATAATAGGCGTGATACTGAAAATAGCACCGTACCCAGCCCCAATAGCCGACGACACGATCCAGAAGCGCTCGCCGTGCCCTTGTATAAACCCGCTCGCCAGCGCAACCTGTCCGCCTGCCATGAGCAGGGAGAAGAAGAGTAGGAAGACGATGCGGGAGATGGTGAGGCGGGAGGGACTCAGCGATGGTGGACGGAGGGAGGAGATGGACGCGGCCATGTTTTCGTGGGGGCGAGAGGTGGGCGCGAGGAGGTCGGTGAGTGTGCCGGTGAGGAGACGTGCGATGGTGCTCGTCAAGGCGACGATGCTCACGTGCGTAGCTGCTGTGGTTTGTGTCTCGCCTTTAACGCCCGGGACGATGGGTGGGTAGAGTGTTCCGATGATGGTGCCGAGGTTGTTGACGAATGCCTCTCCGGGGCCGGTGACGAGGAAGAAACCCAGGGCAAGGAGCCACATCGTCGGGTCAGTCAAGAAGATGCGCGTCTCCTCGTTAAGCAGGAACGTCTTCTTGCGCGCCTCGAGCGCCTCCCTCGCAGCCTCTCTCGCCTTAGCCGCCGCCGCCAGTCGCCGAGTTGAAGCCGTATCATCCGAGGAATCATGCCCATTAATAGAGCCATAATCCCTCGCCGCCTCGCTCCCCCTAAAAAACGCACTATCCTGCAACAGCCCGCTCGCCTCAAGCGTCTCAAGCGCATCATCAATCAGCTCATCCTCACCCACAACCTTCAGTCCCACAG
The DNA here is from genome assembly GCA_000750925.1 of Pseudogymnoascus sp. VKM F-4518 (FW-2643). Lineage (NCBI taxonomy): Eukaryota > Fungi > Ascomycota > Leotiomycetes > Thelebolales > Thelebolaceae > Pseudogymnoascus > Pseudogymnoascus sp. VKM F-4518 (FW-2643). The sequence goes on from JPKC01002449.1 coordinate 34,909, forward strand.
ACCCAAGCAGTCCCGCAGCCAACAACGTCACAGCCAAGAACAGGAAATACATGAACGGATCCACATCCCCCTTCTCGCCCCCGGGCAACCGCTCATACAGCACCCGACTCCCAATCTGACTCTGCCACATCCCACTCAGTCCAAACGCCGCAATAGGCGCCGCGAGCGCAAGCCCCTTATGTTTTCCGCGCCCGAAATTCTTCGCGCACGTCGTCACAGCAGAGAGGTACATACTCGCCGTCCCCATCCCGATCCCCACAAACGCCACGACCATGCACGCAAACGGCCACCCCCCCGTCGTCTCAGGAATGCCCACCTCCGCCGCGCCGCTGCGGTACGTGAGCGCCGCGAGGGTGTATCCGAGGCCGAAGACGATGCCGGCGAAGAGGGAGAGCGGGGCGGGCCCGACGCGGTCGCAGAGGTATCCGAAGATGGGGACGGGGAGGTACATGGCCAGCTCCGCGGTGATGGAGACGATGTTCACCTGCAGCTGTGTGTAGCGCAGGCGCTCTTGGAAGAGGTGCCCATAGAGCGAGTAGGCTGTTATGGAGCCGGCGCAGAGGCAGGAGACGATGGCGCTTGCGAAGGCGAGGTAGCGGCGGGCGTCGCGCTGGTGGGGCGTCTGGTAGCGGTCGGGGAAGTGCATGGAGCTGCTTGAGCTGGCGGGCTGGAGGGTCGAGGTGTCTTCGGGTTCGGATTCGGGCTCATCGTCGGGTTCGGCGGGGACTTGGAGGAGGGGCTGGGTGGGGGAGGAGGAGCGGCGGACGATGTGGCGGGGCATTGCGGGGGTTGATGGTGGTTTGGGAGACCACGGTGGGGTGTGGGAGGTTTTGTGGATAGGACGGTGTCCTGGGTTATTGTGTTGAAGCCTATATCACAGAGCTTCGATGCGGTTGTCGTCGTTGGGCGTTTGATATGTTGGTGGTTGGTGGTTGTGTCGTTCCCCGATGTGCGTGATCTACTCTGACGAAATGCGGCCGCCGGCCCGATCCACCAAGGCTACGGTAGCCTACGCCACTACAAGGGTTCTCTATCATGATAAGGATTTAGAGGGTTGGTGAGAACAGAACAATCACTCAGAACTTGGGGACAGGCAATATAAATCATTGTCGCTTTGAGTATTTCTAGCAACTATGGATCTAATAAAGGCTCTGAATTACTCTGAACCGTGATTATATATTACACCCCTACTCCGCCCCAGGCACCCCCAACACCCCCCTCCCAAAGAACTCACTAACTGTCGCAAAGCGATCCGCACTCCTCTCCAACGCATCCTTAAACACCTCATGCTTCCCCGCCATCTCCCTCTGCGCCCCCACAATCGCGCGAATCGTCTCATTCCCCGGCCGACACGTCGGGCACTCCCATTTCTCCCCTTCGGCCTCGTTGGGCACATTCAGACACAACTGGTGGAAGCTGTGCTTGCACAGGAAATGCACCATGGGCGGGTCCAGCGGGCTGCCGCAGCGCGCGCAGCGCGTCGCTTGGAAGACGACGGGTTTTGTCGAGAGTTCTTCGATTTCGCGCCGCTTGGCTTCTGTCTCGGCGCGGTAGGAGGTGATGATGCGGTTGTTGGAGCCGATGTCGCGGCGCTCGCGCTCGATAGTTTTTTGGAGGTACGGCTTGATCAGCCCCATAGTGGCGACTGAGTTAGCAGAGAGTGTCTGGATGACCTGGAGAGGCGCCATGAGGCCATCATCGTCGATTTTCTGGAGCACGGCGTCGAGCTCGCTGCCTGCTTCTTTGAGGACGCGCGAGTCGGAGGTGAAGTAGGCGAGGGCGGCGGGGTAGAGGGCGGGCTCGTCGGGGCCGTATTTGCGCAGGGCTTTGATGGCGCCGCGGGTGTCTTTGGCGGAGGTGTAGGAGCGGAAGATGTCGAAGCGGAGGCCGGCTTGTTCGCGGACGAGGATGGAGCCGTCTTTGAAGTTGGCGAGGTGGGAGAGGAGGAGGACGTTGGAGGTGTCGATTGGGATGTCTTTGTTCTCGATTAGGGTTTTGGCTTTGGCTTCCCACTCTTCGCGATCGCGCCCGTCGTCTTCGTTGGCTTTGTGGAGGTACATTTCGAATAGGGTCGTGTAGAGGTCGACTTTGTCACTCTCTGCAACGTCAGGCTTGGCGAGACATGCTTCAAGGAAGGTGATGAAGTCGTTAGAATGGTCGACAAAAGACGAGAATGCCGTTCGTGGACGGGGTGGTATGTATGTAGGGATCGTTATTGCCGAACTATTATCACCCAAGTTGATCACATCGTTTACTGTAGGATTGATGTCCACCTGCGTTGCTGGCGCTGCAATTGCAGGAGCATTCCTGAATGGCACCGGGATACGGTTGGCAAGTCCCTGCACCGCTTGAGCTGCATTTTGTGCGTAGCCTGCCTCTGGAAGAGGAGCTTCTGCGGCAACAACCTCGAGAACGGGTTGGTATTTGCCTGTGTAGTAGTCGATGAAGACTTTCGTAGTGTCCTTTGGACAATTCTCTAATAGCACTCTGGCGTATTTCATGAGATTCGGGTAAGCCTTGGTAATGTCAGCTTCAGTCTGATGGTTAATTGATGTGGATACTTACGGATTCTGGATCGAGCCGGCAGATATATTTCAAGGCCTCGCTATACTTTTTCGAATCCTCAATCAATATGTCCACGACAATCTCATGCTCGCCATGCTTCGTAGCCAGGTACGCCGCTTGGTCATAATAACCACCCTGCCGGCACATCGTAATCGCCGTGTCGAGATCAAACTTGAGATCTCCAGGCGACTTGATGAATTTCTCCAGCTTATCAATATCCTTCAGCTTCGCGTAGCAATTCAACAACAACGTCGTATGATCCGCCGTAGCCTTATGATGCTCGTGTAGCTCCTCCAAGTACTCGATCAGATTATGTATCCGCTGCGAATCCAAGTACTTCCTAATAACCTGCGACGGCTCCGTACTATCAATAGCCTTGAGATACTGCTGCATCGCGCCATCATAATCGCCCTTCTGGTACAAATGCTCTCCATACTTCCGGAAAATCACATTCTGCTGCTGCGCATCCATGCCCGATTTCTGCGCGAGGTTGATGGCGTAGATGAACAGATTGCGCTGATAAAAGATCTCCAGCCTCTGCTCGAGACTCTTCTCGTGGTACCTCAATATCTTCCCCTCCAGCGTGAGCGCGTACAGGTCGCCCCAGAGATTAAGCAGCGTCTGGATCTGGCTAACCATGCTCTCCGAATGCGCCACAATCTGCAGTTCCGTATCCAGCACCGTAAACGTGCTCGTATTAAACAAATCTTCCGCCTGGCTCCCTCCAAATCGTCTCAGCGTATTCGTCTTCGCACTCGACGTAGTCGGCGGAGGCGTTATAATAGCCAAGTACTCCTCGTAGCACTGCACCAAGCTCTTCGGCCCGTCATACGCAAAGCACGGCCCGCGGCCATCAATACCATAGTAGTAAATGGCATCATCCCTCACCACAACCACATCCCCATTCCGCTCATCCACCGTCATACACCCAACCCCACACCCCGCATCCTCAATCGTCCTCGCCGGCTGCCCCTGCCCTTGTCCCGAAATCACCAGTTTCAGCAGCCTCGCCGTCGTACTAACATACAACGTCGTCAACCTCGCCACATCGCGGAACTCCACCCCCGTAATAGGTTCCTCGCTCTCAAACACCGTCTTCTGCCTCGTCCCCCGATCATGTATCAAATCCCCCCTCACCACCGTAACCGCGCCATTCGCAAACCCAACCGCCAGCTGACTCAAATCCCCCAGCGCCGCAAACGCACTGATCGGAAACGGCTTCCGCCCATTCTGGATACTGAGCGAGCTCGTGCACGTCGGGAGCCCCGTCTTCTTCACCAGCTTATCCAGCGCCCATACCTTCAGTACCGGTTCCCGGGGCAGGTCCTCCGCGATGGTGACTAGCAGCGCCGTGCCCTCCACTTGCCGCATATGGGTGATTGACCCGACATCATGCGCGCGCCAGGTCTTCTGGACGCGGAAGCCGCGCGAAATGATGCGCACGTGGCCGTCGGGGGAGGCGAGGAAGAGGGACTCGGAGCCGGAGGTTATGGCGGAGATGGAGGAGGCGGCGAAGATGGAGGTGTCGGGGTCGGGGGGGGTGATCTGGGTGGCTTCGAAGAAATCGAAGGTTTTCCACTGGGAGGGGG
>JPKC01002450.1:0-26617 GCA_000750925.1 Pseudogymnoascus sp. VKM F-4518 (FW-2643)
TCCAATGACAGGTGCTGTCACACCTGTCATTGGATCCCTCGAGGACTCTGATCTCCTTCGTGCGGAGGCTTCAAAGGCGAACATTATTGTCCAAACAGCCCCTGGACTAGATACGGCTATTGCAGCGCTTATTGAAGGCGCTGCACTCAACCCCTCCAATAAATCAGTCAAGGAGTCAGACCGCCCTGTCATTGTCCACATCTCGGGTTCCAGTAACATATCTCACCCGGTCTTGGGAGAGTTATTGCCCCGTGTCTACAGCGATGTTGATGACCTGGCTGATATCTTAGCGCTGGACCCTGGACGTATACAAGTCCCGCTTGAGAATTCAATCAGGGCTCTCAGCAAAGAGAAGAATGTCCGTTCGGTCATCATCTCTCTACCTACCATTCTGGGCCACGGAAAGGGCGCGATCAAGACGGAGACGTTCCAGGTCGGCTGGTACAATGCAATCATTGAGAATGGCGCCTCTTTCCTGCTCGGCAAGGGAACGAATGTGTGGAGCACAGTTTCCATCAGTGATCTTGGTCGTGCAATCTTGTTTGTCATTGACGAGATATTGAAAGGAGAGCAAAGCCGACTTGAGTACGGAGATTCCGGCTACTACTGGGTTGAGGCATTCGAGGTGTCGCTGATGGATCGTGCAAAGGCGATCGGCGAAAGGCTGTTTAAGGAGGGTAAGATTGCGACGCCAGACGTGGAGCTCAAGACGCTTGAGGAGGTGACTTCCAAGTGGTCAGTGTACATGGGATATCTTATCGGAAGCAGCTCAAGGATCAAGGCAGACAGACTCAAGGCACTTGGGTGGAAGCCATTGGATTTTGGCTGGAAGGTGCTAGTCGAAGAAAAGGGCGGGAAGAGATGCTAAAAGGTGCGCAGAGGGAGGATATACTACCTTTTAGAACACACGATAGTGTCCATGTTGCCGATCAAATACAGACAGTTAAATTCGCATAGTCTGTCTGATCTCTCGTACGTCTGGATGGCAGTGGTTCGCTGGTCCTTGCAGTCACAATGTTCTGTAAATATCGAAGACACTCCCATTAGCAACAGCTTAATGAGCAAGCGCGCTATCTTGCGCAAGAAATGTCACAGAACGTCGTCGACGCACACGCCACCGTACAGGACAACTGGATCAAGTTGCTGCGCATGGGCCACTGGTGAAATGCCCGTATTGCCATGACCAGCCCAAATTCACCGACGGGGATGATCTGTCGCACCAGGTAAAGGCGCTTGTATGTGTGAAAGTACGAGTATAGTCACTTTCCAACTGTGGCTTGGTCAGTACGCGTGGGAACCGCATAAAAGGGATAAGCCATGGAAAGGCCCCAGGGGAGGGGTTTGCTGCAGGCTCCCATTTCCGAGCGGATGGGTAAGACAGGGCTGGTGCGGCTACAACCTTCGAGTCAGCAAGGGGTAATGAGTGAGATGGTTTTTTCTTGCCGGATGATAGGATCCAGGCAATAGTACAGCCATACAGGGATAAAATTCCGACAGGACAGGAGTGTGTGTAGATGTGTGCAGATGTATAGTGTGCGTAGGTATGTACATTTTGGGTTGCGGTGGTGCATGAAGTGAGGTGGAAAAGCCAATCCGATCATCGCCCCCTGCCTGATCTATCCGTCGTGGTCCAGCAGGTTCCAAGCTGAAGAGGGTTCACGTAGAGCGTCGTATGATCATTCCATTTTGGAATAATGTTTCGAAATTTAGCCATAGTAAATTTAGCATTTATCGATGTACCCTCTTGTGGACTACTAGTCAGCATACATAGCACCTCGTATACTGTTGGTAACTGACTTTTTGCGACCGAATGAACGCTGACGCTCCGCATCTGGGTGGTTTGCGATGACTGAATGATGCTCTTGTTAGTAGGATGATCCCAATTAACCCGCAAATAAAGTTAGTTACACCCGTCAATTGGCCTCCCTCGTCCTCCCCTTCGTTAATGTTACGAACGATTTCGGAAAATATTGCTCCGCATGCCATTTCGTTAAGAGATTATTCATGAGTATAGCGTCGCGAACTGATTGGCGGTCTCGGGGACGAATAGAGGGATGGGCGATGCTATAGTACAGGGATGGGCGATGCTCGAGTAGAGGGATGATGGGCGATGCTCGAGTAGAGGGATGGGTGATGCCCTAGTACAGGGACAGGGACAGGCGATGCTCTAGTAGAGAGATGGGCGACGCTCGAATGGTGGGGTGCGGTCAGCGGATATCCGAGTCCACTTTAGGCCAGGACCCTAGGGAAGAGGATCCACGGATTATGCATACGGCAATGCCCAAGAACCACAACATCTATGACCGGTACTCCAAGGATAGCCACATACGCTACAACCCAGCATCAGGCCCTGCCTCATCCTAGCTCTCCGGGCGAGTCCTGGGGCTTGTTTTAATACCAGTAATTAGGTTACCCGCCTGGCGCATAGATCGTTGTGCTCCACGGGGAAAACCTCTCAGTGATGGTGCTTGGCATGAGGCCCTTGATCCGATGTCCACATGCCAACCACCACGACTGAAAGATCTTCCCTAAGAAGCACAACGATCTATGCGCCAGGCGGGTAATAAGTTGCGATATCCTCGATCTTTCTTTGCTCTTTGATACTAGCTATATCTATATTACTTCCGCCTCCGCACATTCTTCAGTCTATTTGTTTATAGGATAGGAAACATGCTCGGTTGGACCCTCCTATAGTAAGGCGTCGTTCCGCCGGGTCGCTCAGCCCCCAGTCGGGTCAAGCAAGCTCTCACCTCTTCACGACCAAGTATAAAAGTACAACTTGCTTCACCCGACTGGGGGGCTGAGCGAGCTGGGGAATGCGACGGTTACGAGTAACGAGTAGGGCGTCGTTGGTTCGGAGGCTCGTGCATACCCGGTGCATAACAGTGGGATTGCGGATTAACGGACATGGGATATCCCCACTACCCACTAAACCACCAGCATACATCAGCATCCAAGACATCCGCCCTTGCTTCGTTCTCACCCACATTCTCTGCATTCTTTTCTTCATTCTGTATCCTGCATTAGAATCTGCCTATCTCCCCATGCCATGGCCCACAAATCCCATTATTATATGCACAAGTAGCTGGAGTTTCCATGCGCATGGGTACAACGATGCGTACATGCCTTTACATCTTTTCAGCTGGCACAGTATTGCGAACGCCCGCAGATCTCTCCCGCCGTCTAACCAACAACCCCAAAACAAACCCCTAAACAAACCCCAAAACAACCATAACTAACATATGAATTGCTATGTGCGGGGTTGAGTGAGCAATAGGAGCTAATCTCAAGTAGGAGATACCTTTCTGGCTCTGAATTCGCACTTCAACCCATTTCTCCCCATGGCGCATTTAAAAAGAGTAAAAATTGGAGATCAACACATGGACCAGGTAAAACGGCCATCCGATGCCACGGGGTCCAACGGTCGAGTTACCATGCAGCCCCTGTCTTCCGGCGTCGGCGCATTACCGACGGACGCCCATACCACGCGCGCCTCTATCAAGCATGTCCCACTTCCATGTCCAGCTTACTAGGATTTGGACGCATCCCCACGAATTGTGTTCCATATATAATTACTTCCGCTAGTTCTTGAGTCTTGACTGACTGCCCCACTCTCCTAGAGCTGTCAGAGCTCTCGGTGACCAGCGCGTCTCAGCGGGCTAGTTGACCACTCGGTGAGCGGAATGGGTTAGAAGGGTTTGTAGTTTTGCTGGCAATAAGTGTGTACCTACGTACCGGGCGGCTGTTCCATACACAGATCTTTTTTCCCGAATAGTAGTGGAGTGCCTTCACATAACTCCTGTCCTCTCCTATTAGGGAACGGGGGGTCCTTTTCGGCCCTGGAAGCCCCGTCGAGGGCCTGGAAGCCCCCCTGGAACAACCAAGCTGCAGTACGACTCCTCTAAGCTTGATGTTCTCAAACGATCCATAATTTCTTACCTCTTCTCTTTCATCGCCTTCCAGGCTGACACAAGGACAGTCCGGAATCATGTTTCCAACCGGTGAAGAGTAGAGTTCGGTTCTAGTACGGAACGAGTACTCTGGCTCCTTGCACTCATAGTATTTGGGTACATGCATTTATAATTCGCCCAACACTTCACTTTTTGCTTCTCGTAAGTCGCTCTAATTGGAGGCCCCGGGGGTGTTTAGCAGGGGAGGCGAAGCGACACAGAAACACCATGCATGTAATGTATTTTCCGTATAGTCACACCTATTCTCTCTCACCACAGACAACTTGCAGGTCACATACGAACGAGTAAGTCGTGAAATATAAACGGAAGAAAACGATTAAATAATCTCCTTTTCCCCTCGCTCATTCTCACTTCCTCTCTCGACATCGCTATATATATATCACTCCCCTCTCTCTCTATCCTTCATCGATAGACTTGCTCACTTCTGTCCAAGTATATCCTCCTCATCTCCAGATACACCGTTAGCCACTATCCTCAACAAAAATATTGTTCACTGGCGCCGTTTTCTATCACCAAACAACCAGCCGCCATTGTTGAACATCGACATAGCTTCAAAGCCTTCACCGGCCCGTCGGAGATTGTCATCACTCGCCACCTCATCCACCTCCCCGCCATAGTAGGCTGTTGCGCTGGCCTTATTACCCCACGACAGCCCCGTCATTCGCTGCTCAGCCATTCGCCTCACCCCCGCAGTGTTCGTTGTTATCAAGCCCATCATCATCTTCGATCATCAACGCAGCTTCACAGCATACGCCAATCCAGCCGAGACTATCTCCGTTCACCGCTTCCATCCCTTCTCTTTCTAGCACGCACTATTGCTGTAGTCTTCTCGTCCGACGCGTGTAGCCCGGTCTGCTATCACCGCAGTCCGTCGCCGCAGTCGAACATAGACGTAGGTTAACAGTAGAGGCCAACCTCTCCATAGCCCCAGTAAGTTGAGTCGAAGCCCGAACTTCCCGTTCAGCACCGAGGGCATCACAGCCACACGCACCACTCAAATATTGCGCGGATCCTATTACAATGGCCGATACACTGAGCGGTGGTCGCGACGGTGGTCGCGATGGTGGACACGGTGGTAGACGCAGCGGCAAACACGATGGCGGACGTAACGGCGGACGCAATGGCAAACGCAAAAGCAGACGCAATGGCGAAGCCAGAGAGCGAAATGAAGGCGATGGCGCCAACGACGTGCCCGACGAGCTCGACGGGGAAGGGGAGTGCGCACACCCATTACCCGCTGTTCCTGCGCTCAGCTAACCTGCCGTGTAGAATAAATCTCCCCGGCGGCCCCATCATGCCTCCCCTGGACGACCAGCAGATCCAGAATGGAGAAGGGAATGGCATACCCGAGGGAGGACCAGGGAACGGGTATGATTTTTTATCTCTCTCTTGCTGCTCATCTTGCACCTCGCGCTGACGCTTCCTAGGTGGTCCTACGCCGGCCAAAATGAGCCCATCCTAGGCGATGGAGGCCCAGAGAATGCGTTCGTATATCCGCTTCGCATACCACACATGGCACTGACGCTTTGCAGATGGTCGTATGATGGCCAAAATGAGCCCATCCCAGGCGCTCAGCAGCCGAGCAACAATAACGGGGTTCAGGATGGCCAGCTCGTTGGGTGTGTCCCCCCCCTTGCCCCCCCCAGCTTCCACTTTCTGCTCCGTGCTAACTCATGGCTCCAGGTTCGACGAGCTCCCTCATTATAGCCCATTCGACAGGTGGGCGGGTAATGTTTTGAGGGATGATGATCCCGTGGCCCTCGTCCGTTTCGACTTCGACCCGAACGGCGGGCCGCCGGCTCGGGACGCTTAACTGGGTCGCACCGAAATCGTATTCGTTTCTCGCTTGATGGCTGTAGAACGCAGTGGCGGAACGATGCCTAGAGTCGGACGATGCGAATACCCGCCTGCGGAAGTAGTTGAAATTCGATGCGCTGGGAGCTAGATGGAGAACACTTGGGGTAGGAAACCAAACACGACACGAGGTGGGAGTGGGGGATATGTACTAACACAGGTGACAGAGGGTGTATTTGAGGAGGGAAGATGCAACACCGCCATTGTGCGATAAGTGGGAAATGCGACGCCGCAAAAAGAGAACGGGATGCCGGGGGGTTAAAAATCGAATTCGAATACGCCGAGGCAGCGGCGTAACCCTTTTGACAGGGACGGTAGGAAGAGGTTGACGTCTCATGGAGGCTTCATCATGGATTTTCAAAAAGCATCGCGACTCCCTTGGACCCTGCCACAAAGACATTGCGATTTTGACATGTACTGCCAAAAGACACCACGACTTCAGCAGTAGCTACCAACAGAGACAGCCGAAAGTCATCGCGACATCAACAGACTTCCCAAAGAGTTTGCGACTGCAACTTGGACTGAAAAAAGGCATTGCGACATCAACAGAGACTGTCGAAGGCGATAGCGACTTCAGCAGCGACTTTCAAAAACCATGGCGACTTCGACAGGGGCTGTCAAAGATATCGAGACTTCGGCGACTTCGGCGACTTCAACAGGGTTCCAGGAGACAACGGGGCTTCAACGATGCCTCTAGAGACGACCAAAAGGCATCGTGGCTGTCATAGACGCTGCCTGAATAGATCAAGTCTTCGATGACAATAGCAAAGGCTCAAAAAGGCACCGAGTCGTCAACGGAGACTCTAAAAGACATCGCGGGTTCAACAAAGGATATCGCAATATTACCAGAGGCTCAGAAGACATCAAGGCTCCAGCAAAGTCTGCTGGAAGGCATCTTGGGGCCTACTCAAAGACTCTTAAGGCTCACCAGGGGGGGCGAACAGCACACAGCCTTGTTATATCCCCTCTTTGTAACGACATGTTTTCTTTTACGGCTGAAGTTTAGGTGCATATGGTGGCGGCTGCTGGCGTTATTTGATAGGTTCGAGCTGGCTATTATTATAGCAAGTGACATCACCCTTGGACTGACAGGATCAGGACTCGATTTCTCTTCGATTGTGATGATTAGGGTAACATAGATTATTGGATATTTGCAATTCTGATGTCGTTTTTGATGCATGTCTGATGTGAGTTTTGGTGAGTTGTTCTGATGACACGTAATTATACCAGTTTGGAGGTTACAAATCGTCGTCGCCCATCTCTAAGTGGTGGCTGACAACGTCAAAAAACGCCATAAACACCAACACCACCAAATTTGGTAGAGCTTGCGAAAATACTGGTGCCCAGCGGGGTTATGGGCCGTAATGTACTAATAGTATTATGCTATCCGGACAACAACTTTTAGCATACTATATAGCCAATTATAATAAAAATAATAAATAATTCTACAAAAATATACCAATTTGGCGACGTGACGGCACAGAAGTTGCTGAAAAGGGCAGCTGTTGTCTTCGTTTTACATTTGTACACTTGCCCATCTCAAGGCTTTCATGTAATGTACATTTAACAGTCCCCTTCTGCTCTCACTGATCCTCGAATGCAGTAGGGTGAGAGAGCTGCCATAGTAGTGTCTTAATGCTCGCGGCGCCACGATCATCACGGCTGTTTCTACTAAAGAAATCGTCTTATTTGAGTGCAAGATAACATGTTTAAAAGAAAGCTATCCATTACGCAAACAGATCAACCCACAACCCATTTCTTCTTAACTAGCTCAAAGTTCCAATGGCAATTCATTTCCTCGTTAGTTGACGACTTCCCCATTAGATATCTATCCAGTTTAGACCGTTTTGTCGGATTCACCGTCGGGTCCTGTGGACTCAGCTCGCCCTCCAGTTTGACTTTAGCTGGCACGCAATACGTTGCATGTATCTCGTCAGCTGATTCAGCGTGGACGCGAACAATTGCGGCCGCTGAAATGTCATTTGGATTCAGCGCATAGCGGAAAATAATCCCTACCCTATCCCCTTTTGCAAGTGTGAACGTCGGCTTAGATAGTTGGGCCGTATCTGAGGGACGTGTGACAGAGTACTTTATCTCTCCGTCTGTTATGGCCATGGTGTGGCGTTCTGAAAGTTTCCTATCTATCTCAGCATTGGATTTTCCACTTGGATAACTGTCTAGGTTCAATTCGATATCAAGTGTCAACAGAATCCCTGGTCGTGTAATTCGTAATTGTAGATCATCCAACGACCGTGACGTTACTTCTCCCGAGAGATTTTCTGGATACACATCATTCGGTGCCCACCGCAGCCCCGGGGTCCGTAGATGTGGTGATCTCATAAAGAGAAAGTCAACTGGGATTATACTCTGCTTCCGGATCCAGGCCTCCATTCGATATTCTTTTTTTAGCTGCACTATCTCGCGTAGAACACCAACATTGTCTGCAGAATCCAAACTGGAGACGAAGATTATGAGCCTGTCAGAAGCTCGGGCTGTTGATCGGGCGGCTAACTCGTTCCATGTATTTTTCATACTCGTTCCTTTGTCAAGAAAAACCATAGTTAATCCGAAAAACCTGTCTGCAATCCTGTGTTTGATGCACTTGAGTAGACAGAAGGATTCCCCATATTGTCCATACGATGTGGCTTGCCATTTGGCCATTGATTCGTTCGTTGGACCGCCAACGTCATAAAAATGGTGAATCAGATCTAGGAGCTTGTCCGATTCGATGCCACTAGGGGACTTGAATAGATTTCTGATATCCAAACCCAGAAACCCTTTTTCTTTAAAAACGCCGTTCAACTTGCACCAGTTGTTGAAACAACGAATTTTTCCCAACGCAAGCGCAGATGTCTGAGACACCCCATCAAGCTCGTCGAAATTGAACGTCTCGGCGATGTCTACCAGACGATTCCCTACCTTGAGCCGTAGGTTGTAAGTGCTTCTTTCGCGCTCAAGAAAAGTCCAGCATCGGCCTTTCCATGCCGACACCTCTAGGCGGAGGAAAATCTCTGTACCTGATGCAGTGTCTGGTAAACTCTCTAATCCGGCGTCCAAAGCGATGGTGTAGAATGAGCCGGAGTAAACGTCGTTGATTTGAGTGATTGCAATCTTGCGAGACTCAGGAATAAGCGGTATGCAGATTGTATCCATCCATAAATTGACCTTTTGGTATTGGCCACTAGTTTTCAGAGTGTCGAGCCAGTTGTTTACATACTCTTCAGCCATAGGCTCAATAACTTCCCGCATCTCTTTCGCTTGCTGTTGCAGCAGAGGGTCAACCTCGTCGAACACCATTCGCTTTTGGATTCTGTCCATTGGAGTAAGAAAGCTGTTCATCCAATCGGGCTTTGCGAGTTTGAGAGGCCATTCCTCGAGCATGCGAAAAAATTTCAGGAGTTCGCAGTATGGCAAGGCGTTTTTATGTGGGTTTCCCAGCCCACCAGACCATACGTGGGAGATGGCTATATAATGGGGAACATCGCCAGAGTGTGTCACCTCGGTGTTCAGCTTGCCATCAGTCCCCATTGATAGAGAAATAATTGGTATTTTCCCTTGCATAATCACATCGTGCAAGCTCTGTGAGTCTATTTCGACGTCGCCGCAGGTACCGTCGCATTCTGGTGTATGTTTTGTCTGATAGGTGCTTTCGTCAATAGTGGACGCTTCACATACCCCCCCCGAGCAATTCGTGTGATTCTGGTGTCTGCCCGGGTGTGAATCTATTGCGGATGCAGCGTACGCGGTAGTTGGGACAAAATAGTGCCCCGCTTTCCGTACCGTCGACTCGCACCAGCCACCAATTTGTAAACAATTGATGTGATCGCTTATCCGTTCGGAGCTATCCGGGTATTTCTCAAAATACCAAATCATGGCTGATTCTATCGTACGTGCCAGAATCTGCACCGATGCGGAAACCCGAAGGAGATGATGTCTGTCCTTGTGCCAGCGCGCCTTCGCCATATGTTTGAGGAATTCCTTTGCTCTATCGAGGCGCTGAGACCGCTCTTCTTCTGCAAGAGTGTTTAAATGACCTGCCCATTTCGATATATAGTCATTCAGCTTTGTCGTGCATAGCACCCATTCTCCATCATCTCGCTGTATTACGAATTCAGAAGTCGGAATTGGCTTATCAAATGCTAACAGCTCATTGATGGCTCCAAAATAGTACTTGTTCTGGACAAAGATTGCAGCTTCCAAGTCTAGATAGTTGGAAAAATTGTAGACTTGGTCCCTATCAGACCAAAGTCGATCCTCATCGATGAATCTACACCTTTCATCCTTGCGAGGCTTGTGTTTAAGCTTCAGCTTTAGCTTCTCCGTTAAGGGGGACAGTGTTTCGTATAAAATATTCATCAGCCGTAAGCACTTTGCTATGATATAATATCTACTTACTAGGATCGATAAAGTTGTAACGCCAGTCTGTATCATCGAGACCTTTATGGAAGCGTTGATCTTCTAGCCAGAAGAAGGGGAAGTCTTCAAAATCTTTCTCTGTAAGACGATACCGTGTATTATCCTTTGGTTGGACAATATACGGCTGCTGGGCGGAATCGTAATCCTCCAAAGTCAGCGCCGGAAAGTCTGGCCACGGCTTCTGTGAGGAGGAAATTATCGGAAAATGATCCATTTCACAAGTTAGACGAGCTTCTTTTGCAGCGCTCGCTTTAACTGATGGTAGTGCTGTGGTTGTCGGAGTTGTGGTAGGTAGATTTTGCCTGCCTGATATACTTATTACAGGCTTATCTTCTTCCAGGCAGCCGCTGGAGTTATATATGGCCGTTGGTGCTCTTGACGAAAGCGATGCGGGGCGGGGTCTCAGAGATTATCCCGCAGCCCTAACCTCAAGCATGCAGCAGCTGAGAGTCCAATCACGTAAGAAAGCCCAGGACTTTACGTGGTTATCTATCCTAGTTACAGTCTGCAGCCGCCTGTGCCGCATTGTTACCTTACTTACTTATTACTTGTGAAGGACCCGTAAGCGGAGGTTCAGCCGCGGTGCCAACCCTAACGATGATTGGTTAGTAGGGGGATTGAGGGTTCAGAACGTGTCTGTGTCAAGGGTGCGGCCGGGCCCTTAGTTCCAGGGCCGGAACGTTTACGGACCGGAGTAACCCTAAACATCTAGACATAAACATCGGGGCGGATCACCTCACCACCGCCGACCTAGAGGTGGGGCAAGCACAATAGATACTCTATTCGTAATTCTCTGCATATACTGTAGCCTTTTACAAAACCCAACTATAGTTAAGCCTCTACGATACGTCGTACACCCTTTGGCATTACAATTCGACCCTCTGCTTACCTATGTGTGTGGCTTTAGGTCCCGTGGCTGCTGCGGCTGAACGTGGCTGAGTTATAATCCCCCCTGTAATCTGGATAAAGTACGCTAGTACCCAATCCATTCATGACCGTGATGGGGTTTATGTTTTGAATTTATCGATGCTTCAACAGGTCGTTATCTTTTCTACCTTCGTATCTGCAACACTGTCGTCGCCATTAAACATTGGCAACAGATTTGACTTATTGCCATCATTGTTATGATCCTGCTGTTGTGATCGTTTCAGATCGAATCCAACCATGGCTCCAGCACCATTCTCCCAAATATTTCCAAGGCGGGAGTTCGATCCCAACGCACCCACTGCTAGTTTCGCCGAGGAATGGTCAAATCCTTCAAACTATGCTTTCACTATTCTTCTTCTCCTTGGAGGCGACGTAATTACCCGGGCTCTTGCACAACTCGCCGGTGGTCCCGTGACACCCGTAGCATTCTCTTTTGGTATGTAACGAAACAATACATACCATTACCTGTCTTCTATCATAGGTGACTAGCTTCTGCGTCTTCTACTAACAGGACTATAGGCTGGGTCTCCTATGCCACCTCAGCAATTTGCAGCGCTGTCGGTGAAAATAAACTCATGCCTGGCGCAGACTGCCCGTGTGAAGTCATTAATGGAAAGAACGGATACGTCCGAAGCAACAATTCCTTTGTTATTGGCCGCATCGTCCGTGACTATGAGGCATGGATGGGCTCGGCTGTTCACGATATCACTCAGTCTCTCATTGATCTCCGCTGGAAATTTGACAAAGACTTGGCAGAAAAGGATATCCCCGGTTCAGGTGCACAGGTCGTTCGACCAAGGCAAGCTGGCCTGGTAGTCAGCTTCTGGGAACCAAGTCAGACGATTGAAGCCGGCAAGCCAGGACACGATCTTCTGCACTGGTCGGGCTTGATAACAACTGTGCTCCAGCTTGGTATAGCAGCCATCCCGTGTGGGCTTTATGGGGATTGGAGTGTGCTACTCATCACGGGCGGTGCAACAGTTCTATGTTACAGTATGGGTTCGCTATCTCAGTGGGGCGTTGAGAAATGGGCCTGCAGACGTCTCAATAAACGAAGCAAGAAGAACTTCATCCTGACCCGGGGAAACGGTGCACAGCATGCCATTGCGATCATTAGCCAAGGACGTGGGTTAGACTTGGAGGATTTGGCAACTGGATTCGACAATCTGGATGCGCCTTCAATTACGCTCTTTGCACAGCTGGCAACCATAAGCTTGGGACTTCTATGGGTTGTGTTGCTCATAACGAGCTCAGCGATCACTGACTCAGCATGGTTTTTGATTGCGGTTGGAGGAGTCGGTATTCTACAGAATATGTTTGTCGCAGGGTGGAAACGACAGCCGACGGCGCTAGGGGTACCAATCGATTACCTCGACGTTGTAGGAGACGTGAAAGTTATGAACACGTTACTGGCAGTGGAGAGGAAATACGAGAAGTTGGGACAGAGTATGATAGGATCATTCTTCCCAGGTGATCTTAGAGAGAATGAGAAGAAGATGTGGGAAGATGTTGCAGAGGAGTGGGCGGAAAAAAAGAGAGTAGCGGGTTTGAATAAGGCCTAAATATCTGGGTGCTGGGGTTTAGCGGTCGGCGTCTGAATGGAAAGTAATACTTGCGGAGTTCGCTTTTAAAGGAAATGGTGTGGAGGTCTGAATTATTCGCCATTCATAGCTATAGCTTCAGAAAATTGATACATAATTTTAGCAGAATAGGGCATCTAGATGTGGCACATGGCATTACTCGTGTGTCGCGATAACAAGGACACTAATACAGAATGGGATACTACGAGAGGACCAGGTAAGACGGGGAGCAAATCCTGGAGGACAATATACCCTCGAAGTTCTCGCCTTAAATAATCACTAGGGAAGCAAAGTTTGCGAGATCAGTGCTCTATAGATGCTATTCTGCGCTGTTCTGCACCCGAAGATTCCGCACGCACCATATTGCGCACTACTACGGTAGATACTCAAAAAATTTATTATATCGGAAGCTGCGACTGTGGCTTTGCTTGGTAATCGTTCTTTCCATATGTGAACTTGGAAGTTCTAAAGGAAGCTGCGACTGAGGCTCTGCTTAGAAATCGTTCTTTCCATATCTAGAACTTGAAGGTCCTTGAGGAAGTTGCGATCGAGGCATTGCTTGGTAATCGTTCTTTCCATATCTAGAGCTTAAAGGGAGACAAGATAGGACTGTTGATCTATGATGTCGGTGAAATGATGGGTTGAAATAACTGCTGGATGCGTCATATCTAAGAAGTCTACCGTAAAAAAAGCTTTCTTATAAATACAAATTTTATTTAAACAATATCTTTACAGCTATAGCCTATCACTATTGAGTGAGTGGAGATATAATAAACATTACACTAGGACCGAGATGTCCACAACAACCTCCTAGTCCAGTTGAAGATGAGAACACCCCTTCCTATTAAATGGCCGAAGACAAGTGGCAGTCCAAATCTATACCACGTAAGAGGCTGCCATAACCTGGCTGCCGGGACCACGATCTCATTGCCTCCTCTCCTCGCCGTCGATTCCCTCGCCACCAGCTTCCCACTAAATGCTTCAACGGCCTCTACCACAATCTCCACCGTCTCCTCCGGTTGACTCAAAAACGGAGAATGGCTCGTCTGCAACTCCCTGTGCTCCACATTACAACCCATCTCCCTCGCCATGCCCACATTCAACCGTTGCGCCACCACTGGCAACCCGCGATCCTCAACGGTGCCAATGTACCACGCTGGCACATCCATCCACCCCGCATAGGAGTGTTCGGCCCCCTCGAATAGAGCCTTGAGGCTCTGCGGGGTGAGCTGGGAGACGGCGTACTCTGACTCCTCTTCGGGCACGTCGTGGTAGAAGAGCTCGCGTGGTGGGGTGACGAGCTCGGCGTATCCGGTCTCCTTATTCACGCGCCAGGAGGGTGGTGGATGGCCGAAGAACGGGTCCATAAAGGCGAGTCCTGTGAACGTGAAGCCGGAGGCTATGAGGATGAGACCAATTACGAATCCCTGGGTTGGGGATTGGGATTGGTCTGAGGTTGATAGTGGGGTAGAGCTGGTTGCGACGGTGTCTCGTGGCTTCGCAAAACCCTTGATGGCGCTGTTGCCGACCATGCCGCCGTAGGAGTGCGCGATAACTACCACGTTGCGACCTTGGGTTGTTTCACTGGATATAACTGCCTGGGCAGCATCAATATCATTTTTGAAGGTGGCCTCTGGGTTCCCAGTTGTCGAAGGGAGTGTGACTGCTATGCATTTCAACTTATGCTGCTCTTGGAGCAGTTTAATAATCTTGTCGTAGCAAGTAGCTTTATGCCAGGACCCGGGAACGAAGACTAGTGTTGGTAGAGCAGACATTTCAGGGGCTTGGATTTCACGCGTACGCCTCTTGGATTAGTGTGGAGTGCAATTAAGGCACTTGTAGTGATGGGGTTAAGAACTGATGTTATATTGAAGTTAATTATTACCAGATCTTATACCCATGCAAAAATATACGGTACACGTGACCGAAATAAGGGACCAATCTTCGAAATACCGCATTGAGTTGAGCACGAAGCTCCTATCTAAGAGATAAATATGTACTTATATAGAGAAGTGATGTTACAGTAAGTGACAAGTGAAGATTAATAAATAGCCTGGGCCATATTTCCAGTTTTCAGTTTTCAGCACCAACAGTGCTTATGTAATCACTTTGGGTTCAAACGAGTATCGGCTACATTATTGACACACATGAGGGGGGAAAGAGCAAAGAAAAGCATAGCTTCGAATCGTGAGATTCATATTCTGTACATTGCTACATAAAGTGCCTCCCCGTACCATTTTCCCAAATCCCGAAACGCCGCCGCCGTGGAAGATATATATTTAGGTATAGGTCCCCTAGAATCATTCATGCTCATAAATGGTCATCAGGCGGTGGTCCCGTTGACGGATCCGCTATCCGATGCGGAGCCCTTGGCGTGGAAGCCGTCGAGGGTCACTGTCACTGCGCCAGCTTGGACGAGCTGTGATGCGTTAGTATTGGTAGTTGTAGGCATGGGGAGGGGAAGAACATACTGCTCGCGTAAGATCATCAATCAAATCATCCACATCCTCAATGCCAACACACAACCTAATAACATCCTCTGGCATCTTCCTCGCCTCCCTCGTCTTCGCATCGATACTCGCATGGCTCATGCGGCACGGCATACTAATCAGACTGTTCACGCAGCCAAAGCTGACGCTAATACCCCACAACCTCGCCGCCTCCACAATCCGCTCGGACACTCCAATGTCCCCCGTCTCGAAACTCAGCACCGCCCCGGCACCGCGAGCCATGCTCCAGTGCAGGTCGTACTGAGGGTGGGACTTCAGTCCCGGGAAGCGCACGCGGAAGCCGTGTGACTCGAGGAACTCGGCGATGCGTTGTGCGTTCGCTTGCTGTCGGTCCATGCGGATCGCGAGCGTCTTGAGACCGCGCATCAGGAGGAAGGCGTCGTTGGGCGACAGGCCGCAGCCTGTGGCGTTGATGGTGAAGAACATTTTATCGCCGAGGGCGGCGTCGTTGAAGGCGAGAACTCCAGCCATGATGTCGTGGTGTCCTGAGAGGTATTTTGTTCCAGACTCGTAGACGAGATCCGCGCCGAGGTCGAGAGGGTTGCACAGCATAGGCGACATCATGGTGTTGTCTACCACTACCAGGGCGGTAGGCGAGGCCTCGTGCGCCAACATGGAAATGGTGGGGATGTCCACGATCTTAATCAGCGGGTTGGTCGGCGACTCGAGCAGCACCATGGCCGTCTTGGACGACAGCACCTTGCGCACAGACTCCGGCTCTGTCGTGTCGACGTGGTGCACGATGATGCCGCTGTACGTCGACAGGTACTTCAGCAGGCGGTTCGTGCCACCGTAGATATCATCTCCGCTGACGACTTCGTCTCCGGGCTTCAGCACCCGCGTGATGACGTCCAAGGCGCCCATGCCCGAGCCAACAACTAGCGCGCGCGAGGCGTTCATGACCTTGGCCAGGTGGCGCTCCAGGTGCGTGCGTGTGGGGTTGCCGGAGCGTGTGTAGTCGTATTCGTTGCCGCCTCCGGCCGAGGTTTGCTTGAAAGTCGCAGACTGGTAGATGGGCATGCTGGAGGCGCCATACTGGTCCTTGCTGTCGGTGTAGACGAGCTCGGTGGAGAGGGCGTATTTGCGACCATTGCGCGGGCTGGAGGGCGCTGGAGAGGGAGGGAGGTCGTGCCCGTCAAGGTCGATGTGAGGAGCTATCTTGCTGAGGGAGCTTGTCTTGCCTGGAGGGCCTGGCGGTGAAGACATGTTTGTGTCGTGTGCTGAGTCAGTGGGGTAAAGAGGCGGGATATGGTAAGGGAGAGCCAATTGGTCTCGTCGCTATGAGCTCTAATGGCAGAGCTGGTCAGCGACGACGACACGGCGCTGTTGAAGCTGGTGAAATTGGTAAGAAATGAGGGCTTTTATGCGGTTATATGTGGTGTTGTCGGAGGTATGAGTCCATGCCGGAGAAGTTCGTTATAAGTGGTCGTTTGGAAGGGTTCGGATGGTTCATACGCCATCCCGAACTCGGCATTCGTGCACCTATGAAAATGCGGGGAGTGGTACAAAATGCCAATCAAGGCTAATGAAGTGCTAGGGTGCTTTGGTAAGTACGGGCGATGGCGTGATAAATCACGTGATTTGTATAATTTGTAAGACGGGTGCGATTAATTATGCATTTATTGAGACAAGAACGGTCAAGATAAATACGAGTACGAGAATTATATATATTTCACTGTTTATGAGAAGGACAAGAAGGGGTTCCTACGATTGATTATATGAGTCATGAATTTGGACATAAGAGCCCTCATGAGTATACATACTTACGAATTACGAGTACGAATATTATCTGTATTTCACCGTCTCTCATTATATATTTTGTTAATGTTAATATAATTCATAATAAATACGAGTCATATTGTGATCCAAACGCTCAAATTAATGCATGCTGTGTGCTGTCCCTCATACAGAGACACAACAACCCAATTCTACTATACACATTCCTATACACTGCTCTAGTAGTAGCCAGTCACTGCCAGCCACTGACCAGCCATCGCCCAGTCACCCTCTACCAAACGCCTGCGCCTTCTCCCCATTTACCCCTTTTATCTTTAATCCATAGACTCAGCAATCGGACTATCCTCCACATCCTCATACTCATCGCTCGACACCACATCCCTGACCTTCGACGTCTGCTTCCCCGCCTGCCGCTGCTGCCTCTCATGGTTATCCGTCAAGATCTGCCCACCCCCCTTCCTTCCGAAGAAATCCTCCGTCCGCACCCCACGCACGCCCTCATGCGTGACTCCCTCCATAGCCACGCCCTTTGCACGTTGCTCGCGGATGTACTCCCGCACCGGCGCCATCGCTGCGTCGCGACACGCCTCCTTGATGTCGCTACCCGACAGGCCCGCCATGACGCGCGCTAGGTAGTCGATATTGAAGTTTGCGGTATCGATCTTGGTGTCTTTGAGGATCAAGTTGAGGATGCGGCGGCGCTGGCTGCTGTTGGGCAGCGAGACGGCGAATTTCTTGGGCATACGGCGCAGGATTGCCTCGTCGATGTCTTGCATGCGGTTGGTGGCGCCGAGAACCATAATACGCGCGGGGATGCCTTCAGTGTTGGAGGAGGTGAGACCGTCCCAGAGGGTCATGAATCTAGCCCTGTTAGTTGCATATTCGGAGCGCAAGATGGGGTGACTTACTCGGCCTTGACCATTCCACTTGCCTCGTGCTCGCCACTTCGACGTTGTCCGAGAACGGCATCGATCTCGTCAATGAAGACGATACTCGGTTGCAATTTACGTGCCAGGGAGAAGACGGCGCTGACGAGCTTGTTCGAGTCGCCGTACCATTTTTCGGTTAAAGTAGAGATGTGTAGGTTGATAAAGCAAGCGCCGCTCTCGTGTGCTAATGCCTTTGCGAGCATGGTCTTGCCGCAACCGGGAGGGCCGTATAGTAATACTCCCGAGGGAGCTGAGAGCAGTGAAGATGTGCGTGAGTACAAGTGTGGCATCGTAAGCGGATAGATAACAGATTCCTTAAGCTCCTCGATGATATCGTCCAGTCCTCCAATATCTGTACCCTATCAGCTGTGTTCAACCTCGGCTGTGCTTCAAACTTACCATCAAAGCCCACCGGAATATCCTCCGGCGCGACAACCTCCATGGCTATTTGACTTTCGTACTGGTTAAGAACCAAGTCCTCCTTCCGAGGTGGCGGCGGGCCTCTCCTGCCATCCGCCTCCCCTTCGCTCGTTTCGCCCGAATCATCATCAGCTCGGTCGAGGCGCCGTAAGTTCGCAGCGGCTCTTAACCGTGCCTGCTCATGCTGTTCCTTCTCCGGATCCGTCTGGGCTGGGAGACTCGATAGGACATGGCGCGCAAGGTAGTAGACGGAGACATTCTGGGGGGCAACGTCAGCAAGCGGAACGCAGGCCGAGGGGCAGTGGGGGATTGCGTACTGCGAAAACGATCAATATGATATCTTGCAGAAAGCCATACTTTCTGCCCGGTCCGTCACCCATGTTTAACAATGCTTTAGATGAAGATATCTCTCAAGAGTGAGAGAGAGAGAGAAAGTTGTCGTGTGCTGGTAAAATATCCAGACACCGAGGGCCAAGGTACAGTACGCATGTTACGCCACAGTTGGGTTGACATGTGGCTAAATTATATGCCTAGAATATAAGGCACCAACAATCTATTAGCGTGTCTTTTGTTTACATTTGAAGGTCTCATCCATCCCACCATCTTGAGACTCAGCAACGACCCAACAACTTCGCCAAAATCGACGCGTTAATTGCCATTGCTTTATTGCCTAACTAGCTGTTTTTAAGTTTGAATATTTGAAAACAGACATTTTTCGCGACAAGTGCCTCAAGTGTAACTGAATTGGCTTCCAGGGTCACCAAACACACCAAATCGCAGAATCTGGAAACGAATAGCTGATGCCAAGGCTATCATACTCGCGCCCGGGCTTGACCGGACTCATCGACTCCGACTCCGACGACGCACAATTCGAAGAACAGAGCACGATCATGTCTCCAGCACTAGGCAACGAGAACGCCGTCCCCGCCCCGGCAAAAAAAGCGCGGGGGCGCCCAAAGGGAGCTGTCTCGAAGGTTGTGAAGGCGCCAAAGTCGCCAGCAAAGAAAGCTAAGAGGCCGGCGCTGAAGGATAGGACGAATGCGCCGCCTGCGGGTAGCGACTCGGAGGACGAGGTGGCGAGGCAGGAGGACACTATGACGATTGACGAGGAAATGCCATCAATGAGTGAATTGGATGCGTCGGCTATGACTATACAGGAGCCTGTCAAGCCAGTACGCGCTACGAAGGCTCCAGCGAAGAAGGCTCCCGCCAAAACGATCAAGGCAGCAAAGGCCGCAGCCGCTAAGGCCGAAGAGGTGGAGGGCACGCCGAAACCGGTACCCAAAAAGAAGGCCAACCCACGAAAGCGGCAGCGGGAGGAGGAAGAGGAGATCCCGGAAACGCAGGTTTCACCTATGGACCTGGAGGATGAGGACGTGGATATGCCGACGCCGATGCCTGTTGTACCTCAGAATAAAATGTCTCGCACAGCTGCGAACACACGACAGCCAGCTCTGGGACGGCCCAAGGCCAGTAATGTGGCAAAAACCGAAGTGCCCGAACCGGCACAGCCTAAGAACGAGGCAGAGCTGAGGAAACAGCTGGAGAGCCTGGATCTGAAGTATCGCAATCTTCGCGAGTTGGGGATTATAGAGGCTGAGCGCACATTCGAGAAGCACAAGCGGCAGACTGATGAAAGTAGAAAGAGTAAGTTTACATGAGACTACGTGATGGACATGTCTAACGAGATTAGTTGCGGACGGGCTCATTGCAACGCTGAAAGCCGAGTTGGCTGCACAAACTACGCAGATGAAAGAGTTGAGATCCTTGAGGAAGAGGGCAAACGCGCAGGAGGACAAAATATCTGACCTACAGGCGAAGCTGTCGGAGGCAAACACAGACCACAAGGCAGAAGCCGCTACACTGAGTGCGCAAGCCAAGGAATCCCGCGAGCTGAAGAGGAGGGTAGAAGAACAGGACGAAGAGATATCTGATCTTCAAAGGAAGCTAGCCCGTGTGAACAAGTCTCGAAGCGAAGAGCACGACGAGGAGCTATCAAGGCTAGAGAGGAAACTCAAACTAGCCAACGACTCCTTATCCGATGCACAGAACGAGAACAAGACGATATTGGCGAAACTAACGGCAGCAAGGACTGTGGCCGCGTCAGCTGAGAGCAACACCCGTGGCCCGGGAAGCGCGAAGAAAAGCGCGGCTGCGATCCGCATGATGGGCGGCGCGGAGGCCGTTGCAGCGGCACAGGCGGCGCAGCTGAAGGAGGATCTGTACCGCGACCTTACTGGGCTCATAATCCGAAACGTCAAGCGCGAGGAAGAAGAGGATGTGTTCGACTGCATCCAGACAGGACGCAATGGCTGTAAGTAGCCTCTACCGTTCACTTGCTGTTGCCAGTTACTGACCAATCTAGCGCTCCACTTCAAGTTCGGGGTCCCGAATGACAAGAATGCCGATTACGACGAGTCGCAGTGCCACTATGTGCCCCAGATGGATCCGAGCAGGGACGAGGACCTGAAGGAGTTGCTGCCGGAGTATATGTCTGAGGAGCTGACGTTCCCTCGTCCACAAGTGGACAAGTTTTATGCACGTGTTGTCAAGGCGCTGACTGAGAAGCCTATGTAAAGTTGTGGGGGTAATTGCATTTTGCATACCTTGGCGTTTTGGGATAGGGGTAGTGGGGGGGGGTCGGGGGGTTATTGGGTAGGAGTTTGGGGGTGGTTGATGTCATTGCGGCTGTTTTGTTTATCATACCGTACAGTATGTGTTTATGATAGTGATAGCACTGGAATGTGGGAGTATTCAATCGAATACAGGTTTAAATACCGTATAATGCTCATGAATTCACAGTAATTATTGTTATGATGTTTCACGATAATCTCTATAAATACGCTTAGTGGTTGTGATGATCGACATGTGCTGGTTCAGGGACCGGCGATTAATTAATCCCTGCCATACCACGAAATTACTGTTTTGGTGTCAGGACACAACTTCACAACCTTGATGGATTAGTTTGCACGTAGACTGCCTGCCCCCCTCGCAGCCACGCCGCGACCACTCTCTTTATCTGGATATCCTCTTTTACAAGAGGTCAATGTCCTGTCTGTACATTAGACGCGCCGCTCATTTACTATACAGAGCCTGTATCACGACAGCCTCGAACAGGTCTTGAAGCTACCCCGGCGACGCTACGGACACTCAATTATCGACATTGGATATCTAGAACAGCCGCTGAGATGGCGAGAGTCACACGATTTGGCTTCCTCGCCACAGCGGTGGTCTTCCACCTTGTGTATATTCTCTCAATTTTCGACATCTACTTCGTCAGTCCCATTGTGTCTGGCATGCGCCAGTTCGAGATCGAGCGCCCCAAGGAAGTCGAAGCTCCCGCGCGGCGACTGGTCCTCTACGTCGGTACGTGCTTGACTTGCTATCTCATAGCCCCCAATTACTGCGCAAAGCTAACACTATCCCAGGCGACGGCCTCCGCGCCGACAAAGCCTTCCAGTCCCTCCCCGAACCCTACCCCACCTCCCCCGCCGACGAGGAACCGCGCCATCTTGCGCCCTACCTGCGCTCGCGCGTCCTCGAGCATGGAACCTTTGGCGTATCGCACACGCGTGTCCCGACCGAGTCGCGCCCTGGACATGTCGCCCTGATCGCTGGGCTGTACGAGGACGTGTCGGCCGTCACGACCGGCTGGAAGCTCAACCCTGTCAACTTCGACAGTGTGTTCAACCGCAGTCGCCACACATGGAGCTGGGGAAGTCCAGATATCCTGCCTATGTTCCAAGAGGGCGCGGAGCCTGGACGCGTCGATGCGGACACCTATGGGCATGAATTTGAGGACTTCTCGATGGATGCTACGCTACTGGATATCTGGGTGTTTGACCGTGTCAAGGCCCTCTTTGCTGAGGCGGCGACGAATGCAACGCTCAATGCGCAGCTGAGACAGGATAAACTGGTGTTCTTCCTGCATCTGCTCGGCCTAGACACGTCTGGCCACGCATACAGGCCGCACTCGAAGGAGTACCTGCACAACCTCCAGGTCGTGGACAAGGGCGTACAGGAGGTGACGACACTGATTGAGGAGTTCTACGCCGACGACAAGACCGCCTTCGTCTTCACAGCCGACCACGGCATGAGTGATTTTGGCAGCCACGGTGATGGCCACCCTGACAACACCCGCACGCCGCTCATCGCATGGGGCTCCGGAGTCGCGAAGCCCGTGACGGTCGAGAAAGGCATCGCGCCCGGCCACAACGAGTTCTCGTCTGACTGGGACCTCGACCACATCCAGCGCCACGACGTCGCCCAAGCCGACGTCGCCGCCCTCATGTCCTACCTCGCTGGGCTCGCCTTCCCCGTAAACTCCGTCGGCGAGCTACCCCTCTCCTTCCTCGCCGGAGACATCAGCGAGAAGGCCGAGGCTGCCCTCGTCAACGCCCAGGCCATCCTGGAAATGTACCGCGTCAAAGAGGAGCAGAAGCAAGCGAACCAGCTCCGATTCCGCCCCTTCCCAGCCCTTGGCACTGACGACGCCGTCGCCGCTCGTATCGCTAACATCCGCGCCCTCATCGACGACAACCGCCCCGAAGACGCCATCCGCGCCACCGCCGAGCTCCTCCAGCTCGGCCTCCAGGGCCTGCGCTACCTACAGACCTACGACTGGCTGTTCCTGCGCGCGCTCATCACGCTGGGATACGTCGGTTGGATCGCCTTCGCGCTCACCACCGTCATCGACCTCCACGTCCTGCACGGCGCGACCGAGACGTCGCGCTCGGTCGGCAGCGTGGTCATCTTCGCCAGCGTGCTGGTCGCGCTGTTTGCGTCGTTTCTGGCGTCGAAGAGCCCCGTCACGTATTATCTGTACGCTGCGTTCCCGGTCGCGTTCTGGGAGGAGGTGTATGCGCGCCGCAAGTCGTTGGCGGCGGGTTGGAAGGTGTTGTTTGCGCAGGTGAAGGGGGTTGGAGGGTGGACTGCTGTGGTGGTGCAGGGGGTTTTGGCGATGGTATTTTTGGAGTCGTTGGTGAGTTATATGATCTGATTCTTTTGTATGGATGGATGGGACGGTGGCTAATTATGACAGGCGCTGGGCTACACGCACCGCGAGATCTTCTCTGGTCTCTTCGTCCTCGCAGCAATCTGGCCCTTCTTCTATGGCTCAAAGTTCATCAGCGAAAACCGTCTGCTAATCTTCACCTGGATCGCTGCATGTCTCGCCATGAGCACATTCACCCTGCTACCAGTCGTCAAGGTCGAGGACATAACTCAGATGTATGCTCTCCCCCTCTCCCTCCCCCGAACGAATGCTAACCAACCCCAGCCTATACGGCGGCTCCCTGATGGTCATAATCGGCCTCCTGTACCTCTTCTTCGAGTACCAGCTCCTCCGCAACTCAGCTCTGGACGGCGAGAACGCGACTGCACGACCCTCGAACCTCACGTCGCGCATCATGATCGGAGTCCAGGTTCGTCCCTCCTACCCCACACTACCCCATTCCCCCTACCTATTTCACCCCGCCCTACCCCCCCTTACCCCAGTCTACCTCGGTCTACCCCGCATTCCCCCCACAAACTAACACGCACTAGATCGGCCTCATCATCCTCTCTATGATCGTAACGCGCTCCTCTGTCCTCTCCCTACAAGCTAAACAGGGCCTTCCCCGCGGCGAGCAGGTGCTTGGCTGGACAATCCTAGGTACGTCTCTACTCTCCCCCCCGGCCCGCAAGCCACCCGTCATCTACTGTGTCTCCCCCACTAGTTCGACGGGGCGCAAGCGGGCTAACACCCCCAAGACCTGTCACTCATGAGACTAACAACCGCAGTCCTCTCCCTCCTAATGCCGTTCATGCACCGCCTGAGCCCGAACAACCACTACCTCCACCGCCTGGTCGTGCTCTTCCTGACCTTCAGCCCCATCTTCGTCATCCTCTCCATCTCGTACGAGGGGCTGTTCTACTTTGTCTTCTGCGTCCTGCTCGTGACCTGGGTGCGGATGGAGCATAAAATCTACGTCTCCTCCTCCGCCGCCGCTGTCGCCGCATCACCCGCACCAACGAAGGGCGGCAAGGGGTCCAAAACCAAGGCGAAAAGCAACGGCAAAGCAGAACCTGTTGCACTTCTACCGCCGTCCCTGGCAGCGACGCCCTACCGCTCGCTCTCCCTCCCCGACCTCCGCGTCTCCCTCTTCTTCCTCGCCCTCCTCCAATCCGCCTTTTTTAGTACCGGAAACATCGCCTCCATCTCCTCCTTCAGCCTGGTAAGCGTCTACCGGCTCCTCCCCGTCTTCGACCCCTTCTCCCAAGGCGGGCTGCTGCTCCTCAAACTGTTGATCCCCTTCGCGCTCATCTCTGCGAATCTGGGAGTCCTCAACAAAAGGCTTGGTGTGGCGCCGAGTGCGCTGTTTATGCTTGTTATGGGAGTGGGAGATTGTTTGACTGTGCACTTCTTTTGGACGGTCAGGGATGAGGGGAGTTGGTTGGAGATTGGGAGTACGATTAGTCATTTTGTTATTGCGAGTTTGTTGGGGGTGTTTGTGGCGGCGCTGGAGGGGGTTAGTGAGGTTTTTGTTGGGGGGGTGGAGGTTTGATGGGATAAGGGGAATGGAATGTGAAGGTGGTGGTGGGTGTGAGGAGAGAGATGTTAGGGGTGGTGGTTTGATGTGAGAATGGTGTTGGTGTGATGGGAGGAGAAAAGTTAAGGGTGGTAATTTGATATAACAACGAGGGTTATGTTTTGGGTGGAGGTCTGCTGTTATAACCAGGGTTTTCCCAACTAAGAGGGGAAAATCTCAGCATAGAGGGGATTGCAGATTGCAGATTCCCTAGTTAAGGGGTTATGTTGGAGATTGGAGAAGATATAGTCCAGGGTCCCCCTCTCATAACCAGGAGGGGAAAATGGTGTCTGTCTGGTGGTGGAGGTGGGGGAGGGGGAGCGTGGGATTGGAGATCCGCACGTGCTCGTGCTTGCCCGAGACGGCGGAGATGAAGATGTACACTACTGCCACAACTACATAATATAATGCACTTACACAAAACGAGGGGGAGAGATGGAGATGCAGCAGCTTACCATTTCTTGAGTCCTAATACAGGGTAGGGTGTTCATTGGCGCCTTGGGGGGGAGGTGTTGGAGGCAGCTGGCAGGAGGAGACCACGCATGCGCACAGGACCATCACTCAGCCCTCCCACCCACCGCAACGCCACCGGAGAACCCTCCACGCGTTCATAATCCCCCTCCTCATCATCCTCATCGCTATTTCCTTCCTTTTTCCGACCATCGTCGACAATAAAACCTTTGTTCTCGCGAGTAATGCTGCTTACTGTACACCCACCTACACACCACACGCATTGAAACCACAAAAATCCTACCTCGGCATCTTCCCCGCACTCCGCGCGCCGCCCTGCCCAGCGCCCAAGGCTGAAACCCGCAAGCTTGGCCTTTTGTAAGGACGGAGAAGACGGAGAAGACGGGGGTTTGGGTTTTGGTGGAGATGAGGGGGAGGGATTGTTATGCGCGGGGGCGTAAAGGGGGGGGGAGTCCGTTTTGTTCCGGTGAGGGTGTGTATTTGCTTATATTTAGGACTGTTTGTATGGGATTGTATGGGATTGTGTTCGTGTGGTGTGTGGCTTCAGTTCGTAGCTGTGATGGGGTTCGGAGGGTGGCCCGAACGTTGCGTAATGTGGGGATGGGGGTACATGGTAGAGTGTGGGAGAGTACATATTATGGCAAGTACCGTGTATGGAAAAGTGGTCTACCACTACCATACTCTGTTGTTTCTACCACCTAAATGAGTGCATAGTAGAGTTGGGAGGAGTAGAGTAAGTTAGTAGTAGAGTTGGTAAATAGAATAAATAAATAGTAGAATAAATAGTAGTTAAATAAATAGGAGTTGAATAATAGTAGTAGAGTAAGTTAGTAGTAGTAAAGTGAGGATTCTAACTACTCTACACACACAAAAATATAGTACAACCACACAGACAACCACACAGTTACAGTCAACCACACAATGCTATTATAAGTACCACTTTAAGTACCTTCCTATAGGGTAGTGTGTGGTAGTGTGTGTGTGGGAATTGGGGGATGGGATTGGGGGATGCAGTGCATTTTCATGTACCCCACCATAGTAAACTCTGCACATGGGTACTTCCATCCCCTTCTCCATCTCCCTCCCATCCCCTTATATGAACTCCTCCTTTCCCACCCCCCCATTCTCCCCCCATTGCTAAGAGTGTACTAGAGAGTGTACTTGCCACCACTGGGAATGTACTTACCACCACCAGTACTCCGCCCTACTATTTTGTGTACTTTCCCCCCCCTA
>JPKC01002453.1:0-24395 GCA_000750925.1 Pseudogymnoascus sp. VKM F-4518 (FW-2643)
TCCCCCTCCCCCTCCAGCGCCCCCTCTATCCTCCGTCCCTGCGCCTGCACCTCGTCCATCCTAGCCCCCAAGCGCTTCTCCACTCTACTAACTTCCCGTACTACCTCCTCTATCCTACTACCCACCCGCTTCTCCCCACACCTCAGTTCAAGCACGAGCTTCTCCACCGCCTCCTGGAGTATTTGGCGGTGTGCGGCGGTGGCGTCTTTGTAGAGCGCCGAGAGTTGGTGCTCGAGCTGTGAGGAGGAGGGGCGCGGGGAGAATAAGGGGGGGATGGCGGTGTATGGCGGCGGTGCAGGTGTTGATGTTGGCATTGGCGCATCTTGTGCTGGTGGGTAAGGGGGTTGCCGTCGTTGAGAGCGCGTAGAGAAGTGGTTCTGCATTTCCTCCATCACACGGTCTACCATGTCCAGCATGTTGGGGTCTAGTAGAGGGGGGTGCATGTTGGGGTCTAGTAGAGGGGGGTGCATGGTGCTGGTGCTGATGATACTGATACTAAGATTTTAGAAATTTAGGATGGACGTGGGGAGGTGGGGTTGGCGGCTGCTTTTAAAGTTGGAGAGGGGGAGATCGTATGTTTATTTAGGGTGATGTGGAGGTGCTAGACCTTGACTCTTCACCTAGCGTTAATAGGACTTTAGATGGTTGGTTTCTTGCGTATAATTCCATAAATCCACATTCTAAAATCCCAAATCCCAAATCTACACTCTAAACTCTAACTTCCTAATCACCACATCACAACCTCCTAGCGTAAAGCTCTACCACAGCAGCCATCACAGCAACTACTACTAGCAAAACACACACTGCGACATGCCCCCTCCTCCTATCCCTCCTCCTCCTATCTCCCACCTTCCCATAATCCTTCGCCTTAGTCTGCACCCATTGTCCCTCTCCCCCTCCCCCAGCCGTCATCCCCCTCTCCATCCCCCTCCCCATCCCCCTCTCCATCCTATCTCTTAGCCGTCCCCCTATATCCCACCCCGCCTGCTCACTTATCCTCTGCACCTCTCTTTCGAGCTGCAAGATCTGCGATTCAAGCACGCTTCTTGCATCGGCTGGCGGGGCGCGCGGGGCGTGGTGTGGTAGAGGAGGGGGAGGGCAGATCGTGTGGGATGGTGGTGGTGGTGGTGGTGAGGTTCGTGATGGTGGGTAAGCGTGGTGTCGGCGTGAGTGAAAGGAGAGGGTTAACATCATGTTTGTTATGTCCGTCGTTGTGACGGGGGCGTAGGCTAGTGCTGGGTTTTTTTTTTTACATATTTGGGATGGAGATGGGACGGGGGTTGGCGTGTCTCTTTTGTAATTTAGGGTGATTAGAATCGTACGTTTATTTAGAGGGGTGGAGGTGCAAGATCTTGTCTCTTTACTTGGCGTTGTTACTTAGTTGCGAGGACTTGAAATAGTTGGTTTCTTGTATATAATTAATAACCTCTTAATCTAAACTCCTATCCCCTATCATAAGCCCTGCCCCTTTATATAATAAACACACAATAACATTGCAAAAACAAGAAGAATCCATTCATCCCCAATCACCCCCTTATTTACCTTCTTTGCCGCCTCCTTTGCCGCTTTTGCCTCCTCCACCGCCTCCTCTACCGCTTCCTCCACCACCTCCTCCAACCTCTCTTCCTGCGCTTCTATCTTATCCGCTTCTCCACAGCACTCATTTCCATAGTCGTTTCCTTATGCATTTTAGAGATTGAGAGGGCGAGCTGCTCGATCCGCTCCTCGAGGCTCCTTGGCGCTTCCTCCATCTGCTCGGCAGGGGGCTGGATTCCGGTAGGTGGGGGGGGAAGGGTACTTCCTTCACCCATCTTCGCAACCGCAACCGCGGGCTGTTCGATCTGCTTGCCAAGACAACACAGTCCCTCGCATATGTGTGCTGCGGGGCCGTGGATTGGGGTGGGCGCGCCGTGGGGTGGGGGAGGGAGGGAGGCTATAGGTGCTGTTGATGCTGATGGCAAGTTTGAGCGACTTGTGCTGGTGGAGGAGGGCAGCGCTATCGCATGATCAGGTGGTTCGACACTTCTGACATGACACGTTCTACTATGTCCGCCGTGTCTGTCGCGTCCGTTATACCCGTCATGTCCGAGTAGCGGGGGCCATAGGCTTAATCGTTGAAGGAAGCGAACTACGTTCGTGACCAGCAAAATCAGTACCTTATATACTGTGTGGCGAGGAGTAATCGAGATAATATGCCGCAATACGGGAACATTCAACTACGATGCCTAAAGTAGGGAGACGTCGAAGAGCAGCCTATGTTAGCTGGGAGGCAAGTAAAACAGAGAAGTTAGTAAATGCTTCAGAGAGCAGTAGGAACAACAATCGAATTTATACTGTGGGAGTCGGCAAACGTGGAGATGACAGTGGCAATGACCGCACATCTAATCATGCCAACGGCGAAAACGTGTAGGTATATCGTATCATACGATTCGTATGGAAATAACTATAAATTTACGACCACACTCTAAGTTGATCCTTACTTTTTGATCCTTACCTTTTTTTTTTTTTTTTTTTTTTTTTCCAACTGCAAACTCTCATGTAATCTTAAAAATAATAAGCTTTAGGTTGTTATTATTTACTACTATAATCCGCGTAAAGTACAGCTGTAACACTTCAGCTTTCAGCTGTCTGTGTTGGCGGTCACGTGCAACGCCACCATCACGACGCGATTCTAGTCCAAAGTCCAAAGACTTACTGACATAGAGTAATTATATTGACATCATAATGATGTCAATATGATAATACTTTAGGACTATGCTTGAAGTTATATATGATGAAGAATTTTGTTTCAACTTTGTAGATTTAAAAAAGTTTCTGAAAAAGTACAGCTTAGACTGATATAAAAAGTTATAACACGCTGTATGTGCAAGTAGAACAAAGGTGCAATATAGTTGTTGCTGACTTTAGAACGCTTAGATCACCTATCTAATTTTTACTATGTTGCTATATGCACTTGTTTTAGGATGTCTTATCCTTGGCTCAAATGCCGGAGCAGGCAAGTAACAGCTGAAGATCTATGCCGCTCTTCCAACGACTAAGAACTGTCACATAGGTGCCAATGTGAAAGGATGCGTATATTATGCAGTAGGACCATATCAGCCTTTCAAAGTGACATTCGACGTTCCCACATCAGTAGTCCACTGCATGGTGAGTTCTGTTGGAATTTTTGAATGGTTGAGACTAATCATTCATGAGTAGTACGACAAAGGCAGCAGTGCAACTGCTGAAGTAGTTAAACCAGGCCTCACATGTGCTTCAGTAGGTCATGTGTCTGGAAAGTCCTCATCGTCAGGAGGAGACCTATGTGCAACTGATGATAGTCGTTGGGGAATGAACTACACTGCAGGCCCAAAGTCTGGGACAACATACAGCACCTGGCATGCGCCACTATTTGCTAGCGATCATATTGACCTATACGGTCAGGCTAGTAGTACACATATACGTGGATCTGAATCCAAATGCTTGAGTGACAGCATTAAAGTCTCGTCAAGTGGAGAAGATACTGTGTGGGTAAGTCAAATGCGAAGCTAGCTCAAGTGGAAATTCAGGGGCTAAGATTACAAATTTTACCTAACCTTCTGCAATACAGATTATCTTTGACCCATTGTCTAGCACTAGTATTTTTGACGACCTAGAGTCTAGCTCTGGTATCTTTGACGGCATTAACGGAGACTAAAATGAAGAGTTGTGAGATAGCGAGGTTTGGAGAATATGCAACCCTATTCTCAGATGATGGAGATACTTCAAGAAGCAGAGAAGGACCCAAAGGTGGCAGGTTAGACGCACCGACTTAAAATAATACTATAATTCAGAAGTCAAAAGTTCTCATGCAATGATACAAACTGAAACGGGCCACAAACAATTAGAACAAACTGTCTAGGCTAGGATATATAAAACATTTATATGGCATGTTATGAGCTCTCTTCGACTCTGCAGACGCTTAGCGTGACTGTTCCTACTTCTTCGTCACTTCCTCTTCTAAAGCTCTATAGTTGACGATGAGGGGCCTTAACATTGTTAAACTAAGCATTATGCGTCTAGACTGATTCGTAATGTTTCACCTGTACTTCTATTAAATCATCGATTTCATTTCGTTCCCTTGATAGTTAACGTGTTTCACAAGCGAGTCGGACACCCAAACGGGTCTTAGAGGCCAGACCTGCGAATAATGAGCGAGATAAGGCCACAGGCCGCAAGGCCTGTGCTCTGCTCGATGAGGGAGAAATAGGGGCAGTTGATCGAGAGGAGTTGAGGTGAGTTGAGACAGATACAGCGTTGGATTTATATTCGAAACCCCCCAGTTTCCTAATGCAGAATCGCCAACATATATTATACTTTCCCTTTATAAAGAGAAAGAAATCTACCCTATAGGACAACGTCCTTCTGCGCGTCTGCATCCTTCTGCCTGCCTGCGTCCTTCTGCACGTCTGCGTCCTCCCGTTCCTCTGCCTCGGCCTGCTTCTGCACCTCTCCTGCCTCTGCTGCCTCCCGCTCCTTTTGCGCCTCTGCCTCCTGCTCCTCTGCCCGCTTCTGCGCCTCTGCTTCCCGCTCCCGCTCCTCTGCCTCCGCCTGCGCCTCCCACTTAGGCATGCCCCAACCTAAATCTAGCGCATTCCATTAATCCTCCACGATAATCATGCGGTGTCGTCTTGTCGTTGGCCTTGGCTGTGGCTCATGGATGCTTGCCAGGTCATCTTTTCAGAATCCCCTCCTCTAGATCCTCTCTAGGTGACGGCAACGACCATTCCACACGAGTTCCATACTCTCTACTTCATCTCCTCCGTCAGGGGAACGTTATGGCCACCGACACCAATAGCTGCCTCGGCAAGAAAGAACCTCGTGGTCGTCATCACAGTATTCTTCACGAGCTCATGAGGCGTGTGTAGTGATGTGTTTTGAAAGGGGGGGGTTGTGTGTCAGACATCTCAATACCAGCTGTGATCCGTTGGCACCTTCGATCCCTCGTTGCTGTCGTCTGAGACAACACGAAGCCAATCCGGACAATCACCGCTTGGCGTCAACTCAGCTTAGATTATCGACGCTATCACTTTGTATTATAATACTAAATTGCAAACTATACAAATGCTGTCCCTCTCTAATAGCCCTCACTCTAACATCTCTCTGCTACAATCTCACCCTATCTTTACTTTACCCCTCACCCTTTGCCTCCTTTCAGCTAACGGGCAAACTAACCCCCGCAGTCTAAGCTTCGGATTTCTCTATCAATCCCTTTGTGCCATATGCACTATTCTCTTGACCTTTCCCATTAATTGTTCCTGAAAACCTCCGCCTAACAGATCTCAATATAGCAATAAAAAACCCATCCCTAATCTCCTTCCCTGCCTCAGTCCAATAGTCCCAGAAGAGCGACTGCAGCAGAGCATTCAACACAAATAACCATACAGGTGCATATTGATTCCACAGAAGGTTGCTAAGTAGGTGCGAGTGCGCCGAAATTAACACGCCCATAACAAGTC
Source organism: Pseudogymnoascus sp. VKM F-4518 (FW-2643) (assembly GCA_000750925.1). Classification (NCBI taxonomy): domain Eukaryota; kingdom Fungi; phylum Ascomycota; class Leotiomycetes; order Thelebolales; family Thelebolaceae; genus Pseudogymnoascus; species Pseudogymnoascus sp. VKM F-4518 (FW-2643). The sequence continues at coordinate 5,478 of JPKC01002453.1, forward strand.
GTAAGCTCCATGCCCTAGATATATAATCTTGATTCACCCAAATGGCAGCAATAGCTATGCTGTAGCAGACCACTACAAGAACAACGAGGGCGATATTCTCACGAGCTTGCAGTTTGCTGACCAATGAGATCCAGTTGAGGTATGAGCTATTAGAATGTAGCAGGTGTAAGCAGTGGCTAGTGTTCCCATGCTGCTCATGAAGAGAATCCCAGCAGTCTAATAATTCGCCATAAATTATGGTAGCTGGATGCGCTGTAGTGGAGGTTTGGGGGTGTATTGTTTCTATAAGCAGCCAGATAGCGCCAATTGCAAATACTGTGAACACAGGGTTGGACAGAATTCGAAGCTGTAATGGTATTTCATTTCGGGCTGGCATGACTGTCCTGTTGAGAGGGAGAGAGAAGAGTTTGCGGGGGGCTGTTAGTGTTGTGGAATTGGCCTCGAAATGGCTGGCGTTGTTATATGTATCATGTGAGATCGAAGACACCAAGCAACCCGGCAATCCGGCAATGCGCAATGAGGCAATGGGGCAATAGGGCAATACGTGACAACGGAGACACCGAGAAACCCCTAGGAAAGCTCTACTAGAAGAAGAGCATCTAGATCCATTGCAGGGATGGATATACCTTGGAAGCCTCCGTGCAGTGCGACGCCAAAGGTGTGTTCATACAGGTCCATACATAATATTGACGGACCCCAGAGATGGAACGGTCCGAGAGTTGTCATCCTTCAGGCTACTAGACGCGCTAGTCAAGGTACATAGGACGGACATCACTCCCCAAAACCGCCTAGCGCGATCTATTCCATGGCTAAGCCTTGCCGAGAGATCAATAGCGCGGCGTTCATATATTGCAACAAAATATAAAAACAACGGCCAGGGCGACAACCAACACTAAGCGTCACAATGCTCACCTACTAGGCTACACAGCACCGATTAAACCATGAAACAAAGGAACAGCTTTACAAGAGAGGGTTACTAAGGAATGGGAACATTCACGTTGAGAATCTCTAGTATTAAGATGAGCTCGAAATTAATTATTAAATGTCTATATACATCTTAGTCTAGACAGCATCAAACCTACAACTCAAAATCCCCAACCATGTCACAAGGACACACCACATCTTGATACTCTAAGCGAATAGGATAATAGACGGTAGTACCGTAGTTCGGCCAATCTCCAGGATTCTCCGCAGGTCCCCATGCAGGGTACCACTGCCACTCAGGCCACCATGGATCGGCGTACCAGCTCTGGACGAAGATAAACGGGTCTCTGACGGTGAAGGTGTTCTCGCCAAACAGAGTGCAGCTCAGTTCGCCGACCTCGAGGCCGCTCGCACTCTGCCCCGACCCAGGCGTCTTGGTGCATTTCCCGTACTCGACGATACCCGGGTTTGCCTCGGCGTACGCGGTCGTTACGAACCTAACATAGTCGCCGTGCGTGACCTGATCCTTCGAGTTGGCCAGGATCAGCCGGCTGCCTTGGTTGAGCATGGTCAGCGTGCCGTCGCAGGTCACGTAGAAGACGGTGCCGGGCGAGCTGTCGAGGAACGAGAACATGCCGTTGTCCTTGTAGTAGCGCATCTTCTTGCCCTCGACGTGCGGGCGGCCGTGGGCCGTGACTTCAAAGCACGTTGCTTGGGTTTGGAGTGGGCAGGAAGCGCCGCGCGTAACGGTGGCGACGCCGGGGACGGTGGTGCGGACATAGCCCATGTACGCCGTGCTCGTGGTCATAACCGTCCTGGTAGACAATGGCCCGTTTACATTGGCAGTCACAGTTTGCGTCACTGTCGTGAGGCCAGAGATCAAAGTCGAGGTTGCTGTGTATGTTTTGGTGGCTGTTCCGGTAGCAACTTGTTTGCACGCATAGGAGATCTTTGTAGCAGGCCAGTCTGCAACAACGGCTGGTGTGGCCACGGCCTGGCGGCCTACGACGGCTGGGGCTGGGGCGGCCTGTGGCTGCGCACGAGCTTGAGCCATGTGTCGGCGACGAAGAGAGATGGTGCCGTTGGAGACAGCTGACTGGAAGACTTCGGGGCTATTAATAGCCGGACCGGGGGCGAGCGATGCAGCTGGTAATGCCCAGAGGTGCTGCGGCATAAAAGTTGCGGAGGGCAGATCAGAGATCATTGGATCCTGTTCTGCGATAGAGCTTTCCTCTGGAGCCAGCGTAATTTCTGCGGAAGCAGATGTAGTGGTTGCATCTGGAGCAACGGTGACCTCAGCGCCTTCGCGCTTCTTGAGATACTTCTGCCCAATCGAAGCTGTACCAGCTGTGTAGACAGTTGACGTGGACGCGGAAAAGGTGTTCGTACGATAGACAGAGATGGTGGTACTGCGGTACTCGTTTATCACTGGAGTGTTCGTGATATAGTCAGTATGCGTCGCCGTGGTGACAGCTGGACTCGTAACGGTTGCGGTGGACCACGCTGCAGAGGTTGGTGCCTTATAATTGACAAAGCTGGTACAAAACTCCTGACCACTCAGATTTAGCTCCGACATCTCCGCTGGCGAAGGTTGAGACGAAGGTACGTTCAAACACATGAGCTTGTTTGGTACGCGGGTGGTGCTGAGATCCTTTGGCACACCATAGCCAAAATATAGAGAATTCTTGGAGCTGACATAGCTATTGACAGCAAGGTTGCCAGCTGGACAAGAGCCTTTGGTAAACTGGTACTCACTCTCCATACCGACCACAGTCTCGGAGGTCAAGACAGTGGAGGAGAAGGTGATGCCGAAGATCTGAACCTTCATGTTAATGGCAGTACGGATGAGAGGAGCGAGGTAGACATTGCTTCCGGAGCTGAAGACCGGGTTGGTAAAGCTGACAGCTGGTTGCCAGTTCTTTGAGGCGGTAACGGTGTCTTTCAGAATATCTATCGTGGCTTCAGCGTTGGTTAGAGTCATCCGAGCACCAGCATTGATGTCAACAGCAAAGTCGGTCTTGTAATCGGCGCCAATACCATAAAGCATCTTTGGAACAATAGTAAAAATCTTGTCGACAGTGATATCCCCAAGGTCTGTCGAAGAAACAGCATAGCTGTAAGTACCCTCGTATGGCCCTGAGGATTTCAAGTTCATGACAAGATCGGCGACTTGGCTGACACCAGTGGTAACAACGGCCTTTTGGATCTCACCCGACGTCATGTTGACCATGATCTCGCCAGTGAAGCCAACGTTGGAAACTGAAAGACCACAATTGACACACTTGACGCTGCCAGCTTGGGTGGCCGTAAGGTAGCGATCAGCCAAGGTTGGGAACGTCACCCTCCAGCTGTACTCAAAGCTGTACAGAGTAGATGGAGGGGGGTAATAATATGTGATGATTGTTGTAGTGTAATATGTCTGACAATTGGTAAACAGACATTTGATAGCATCTCTAGAGTCGTAGAGATCCTTGCCAGCACAGACACCTTCGTGGACATCACCAAGGCCAAATATGCTAGCAGCAGCACCAACTGCGTCAGAGCAGGCAATCTCCCACCCATCAGCACGCTTAGCAAGCACCTTGTTGTAGAAGTCATCCACGCTTCCGATGCTTGAGCGACGCTGGAAAAGATTAGCCCAAGCAGGAATGACGTGACGCTTAGTTGGGAAGGACCGAGAGTGGGTTGTGCAAGTATCTTCCTTCAGGGCATCCTTGGCTTGATTAAATAGGTCGCCTGGGGGGGTCATGCCGTAGTCTTGGAACTCGTCTTCGAGAGCAGCTTGGAGCGCAGCATCGTCAGGATCGAAGGCGTCGACGCTAACCGCAACGTTCAACACAGACGGGATGTTGGCAACGATGTTCCCATCCGCATCGTATGGGACACGGGCTTTAAAGTAGTCATATATCTCCTGGGCTCCTGGAGACAAGTATGATCCGCCATCTGGCAGGAAGCTGGTGATTGTTGCCTGGACGGACCCAGTCGTCGACGATGGGTGAATTAGAGATGCGCACGTGGACGTTGGCGCACCGCCACCAATAGTGCCGTACTTGATCGTCATAGTATCAGCGACATCATTGAGCTCCTCTGCGGAGGCTTGGGCAGTGATGGTCAGACCCGAAGCAGACGAGGTGAATGTGAAAGCGGAGACAAGATAGACACCGCGAGATGAAGATGGGTTGCAACCGCTTGCAACGTCACTAGTGATTAGAACAAACGGCTCCGATGGCCAGAGAGTAGCAATACGGTGAGCAACGGCATTGCTAAATTGAATGCTGACCTCTGTAGTCTCGGTTCCGGTGCAAGTAAGGCCGGAGATAAACTCAGTCTCCTCAAGCACAACTGTTGGATAAATCATTGTTAGGTCAAGAGTAACAGCACGAGTGCCGCCCGTCTGCGCATAGAAGAGATTGATGCGGGTCTTTGGATCTAAGTTGGTGACGATGCTTGTGTCCACGTCGGAATTGACAACTGGGTCAATGTTATTGCCAGAGAAAGAACAAGCTTTTGGTGTCGCTGTCACCATAGATGATGTGATAGTCGGACTTGGGCCAGGGCCGAGGTATCGAGCATTCCAAACATAGTCCTTCTTAACTGGTTTGCCAACAAGCTTGTTCTTGAGGTAGCAAGATTTGCCAACATAAGTGACATCAATACAGCCCTCGGTGCTATCACAGATATCAAGGCATCCTTCAAACGTCATCACAGTCGTCAGAGACATGTCACCGGCCTCGTAGTCGACACCACAGAGAATCTCGTATTGTTTGCCATGGCTAGTGACGAAAAAGGAGTTGTCGGATACCCACTCCTCGCAGGTCAAGATGCTGGTTGAGGTTGGTCCAGCAAGAATGGAGGTCGTCGAAGTTGGGCTCTCAATAGCAACGGCACCCCACACCCAGTCGTGGTCTTGGGCTTCGTTCTGCTGGTTTTTCATGTAGCAGCTGCCATAGACATAAGCAACGGTGACGCAACCTGAAGCACTTCCACAAGCATCCAAACATTGGTCAAAAGTCTCGACATTGGCAGCACCCATGTCACCACCGAAGTGGTCCTTGAAACATTGAATCTGAAAAGCCTGACCGTTTGGAGCAGTATATGTCTTTCCATCGTCTTTGCCGCCCTCGCAGCTCAAGGGACCAACCTTGAGACCAGTCCAGACAAGTGGCTGTACTTGGGCTGGCATCAGTTGGTTCTTAAGGTAGCAAGTACCGGCTATGAAAGAGACATCAACGCAGTCATTTGCCGAATCGCAAGCATCCATACAGGCCTCAAAGCTGACACCAGTAAGAGGACCTCCGCTGTTGCCACCCTCGTAGTCTGTGCCACAAATGACCTTGTATTTTCCGCCGTTCGATCCCTGGTAGATGACGGCGTCGTCCTTCTTAGCATCACAAGTCAATGGCTCGGCAACCGGTGTACCTCCGGAGGTAAGTTTGCGTGCAGTCCAGATATTTGCAGCGTCAACTTGTGTTTGTAGTTTACTCTTCATGTAGCATTGTCCACCACCAAGACCATAGGAGACATCGATACAGCCGGAGACACCCTGGCAAGCCTCGATGCATTGCTCAAAGGTAACTCCGTTGGTCGAAGCAATATCGCCGCCTGGATATTCAGTGCCGCATTCGATGGCGTATGTATCACCGTCGACAGAAGTGTAAATCGCGTTGTTGCTCTTATTGTCGACGCAGGAAAGGCGGTTGTCCTCGAGGCCAGATGTCTTGCGGGCAGTCCAAACCCAATCAGCGTGCTGTGGTGGTTCTAGCTTGTCCTTCCAGTAGCATTGGCCACCTTGGGGGGAATAGGAAACGTCGATGCATCCTGCGACAGTGTTGCAGTGCGCGATACATTCCTCGAAAGTGTATCCCGTGCCGGATCCGACATCTCCTCCAAAGTAATCGTTGAAGCATTCGATAGCGTAGGTATTGCCATCTGCTGCAGTGTAGACTTTGCCGTCATCGGCATTGCCCTCACAGGTCAGGGCGTTGACCGTGATGGCCCCAGAGAGAACCAGGCCCAGAAGGGCCGATTTCGAGAAAAAGAGTGGCATTGCAGAAAAGAATGACTGCAGCCGAAAGAAATAAAACGAGATCCGCTCAGTTAGGACTGAGCAGCATCTGTCGTAAAACGCAGAGATAGGGAAGAGAGGAAAGAAGGACGGTCGCTGAAGAAACTATTCCAAAACAAAACGTAGGAGGCACCCTCATACTTATAAAGGGTCTGGACTTCGTCGTCATGATATCTCTGCTCGTATATCGTACACGGTATGTGCAGGTGATCTCACGCATGCTTCTCTCTGGTATGGCCTCAGCTTAATCAAGTTACGCAAGTTACGCCTTCAAATAGTAGCTCGGATAGGAATTATTGACCCTCGGCTGCTTTCTTGCAAAGCGGCGCGGCATCAATGCGCAGAATCACCAACCATACGAACCCACCAACCCACCACCACACGATCATGGAGCTTGGTGTCCACAGTTGTCCCTCCCACACCCCGAATTCGGTGCTGTCGGAGGGAGCTAGATGCGTCATCATTCTTTTTGCCGTTCTTTTTTTGACATCGACGGTCTGGCTAACCACCTCGTGGTGCCCCGGCAGATATGCACTGAGCACGGGGGAGGTACTAACAGAATAACTACCAATATTGGGGCTTGCATCTAGTGATACCAAGACACTTGGCTCAATAAGCCTCCTTGGGGACTAGAGAAATCATCGACTTTCTAGAACGCGTTGGACCGCCTAGACCCCCTCAAAGGCGGGAGGCAGATCACAGTCCTGGATCTGGATTAGCTCCACTGCCACATGGTTGTGGCTAGTGACGGCCAAGCGGATCCTAACCAAAAAATGGGCGATCGGACCCTGTGGCCACATGTTGTGGTTGAGCGGCGACAGCCGGATGCGACAGCCCACCAGACATTTAGCGCCGTCTCGAGGCGGGCTGAAGGGGCTGAATGAGGTACAGTATCGCGCCAAATACGGGCCCGTGCAAAAAAAAGTTGATAGTTGATTTACTTGTTCTGACCCAACCACGAATATCCCCAATCAAGGTTGCAATAATGTGGATTGGAATTTAATCACTTTTCCAATCTTAAGACACAAAACGTAAGCTCTAAACTCCAAAACCTTCACCCCCTATTCCCCTACTCCACCCCTATACAACTTCCCCGTACAAAGCAACACCATCATTACCAACTCAATCATAACATACACCGCAAACTCCCACTCCGTCTCTCCACCACCCTCTTTCCCTCCTCCACTGTATCCTCCATCTGTCCTCTATGACCCTTCACCTCTTCCATCCTAGCCATGTTTTCTGGAAAACGCTTTTCTGGGCGACGTTGTGCTTCTGTTCCTCTGTTGTAGGGCTTAGACGCTTAGAGCTCGAGCTACGAGTATTGTTCTTGAGCTGCGAGCATTGTTCCCCAAGCTGCGAGTAGTGTTTATCGAACTGCGAGCATTGTTCCTCAAGCCTCGAGTATTGTTCATCGAGCTTCAAGTATTCTTCCTCAAGCTGCGAGTATTGTTTCTCAAGCTGCGTGTATAGGTCCAGGTGCTGTAAGTATTCTTTATCGAGCTGCGAGTATTCTTCCTGGAGCTGCGAGTATTGTTCCTTACGCTGCAAGCATAGTTCCTTGGTCTGCGAGTATTGTTCCTTGTGCTGCAAGTAGTGTAGTGACCAAATACGCGAGGATAGTGAGTTGAGATGCGAGCTTTTTTCCTCAAGCAGCCAGTATTGTTTCTCGAGTAAGGTGTCTGCGTGGTTGTCGTCGTAACCGGAGGCGGGGGTTGCTATTTCCGCGTATCGTGGGGGAGGGGGGTTGATGGTGGTCATTGGTGCTGGTGCTAGTGCTGGTACCGATGATAATACCGATGCTGGGATTTTTTGGAAATTTGGGATAGAGATGTGGGAAGGCGGGGTTGGCGCCTCCTTTAATAGTTTAGGGAGGGGGGAATCGTATGTTTATTTACAGGTTGGGGATAGGGCATGTGATAGATTTTATCATCGGCTCATAAATTTACTTATTTTGCGAAGTGCTTAGCCTTCTTCTGATATTATCAAAAAACTTCGAGGCGTGGGGACGATGAACTTACGACTATATTAAAGGCACCTCCAACTTCCTCCTCACCCTTTTATCACAGAAACCCACACTAACACCATAAAAACAAAAACAAAAACAAAAATCCGCCGCTCTCCATCCTTCCTATCCTCCCTATCCTCCCTATCCTCTCTATCCTCTCTATCCTCCCTATCCTCCCCACTCCCCTCCCTCCCTTCCTCTAGCCTCCGTCCCTGCGCCTCCATCTTAGCGACTATACGTTTCTCCACGCCGCTCAGCTCCGTAGTAGTCTGTTCACGCATTTTGGAGATTGAGAGGGCCAGCTGTTCGATCTCCAATGAGAGACGAAGTAGTGGTTCGTGCATTTGCGTGGTGGGGTTGCCGACACAGGTGGTCTGCGGAGCGGCTGAGAGACTTTCGATCCGCTCGTTGAGAGTACGTGGGGTTTCGTGCGCTTGTGTGGCGGGGCCGCTGATTCTGGTCATCGCGGGAGCGCTGGCGTCGTAGGGTGGCGGAGGGAGGGAGGTCATCGTTGCCGCTGCTGGTTCCGACGCTGACGCTGACGATGACGCTGACTCTGGTTCTGGTTCTGGTGCGAGGCTTCTTATCGAAGCCATTTGTGCTGGAGATGGAAGGAGTGGTCGGTGGTCGATAGCGCGGGCGTAGATGTAGATTTGTGTGTGGTCTGCGGGGTTGCGGGGCTCGTCTTGGATGATAGTGGTGGTGTGTTGATACTGGTATTCTAGGAATTTTGTGCTGGGGATGGGGAGGAGGGTTTGTGGCTCTCTTTTATAATTCAGGTAGTTTCGAATCGTACGTTTATTTGATAAGATGGTGATACCATTTTTTTCAAAAGACCGTAGGGGTCCTTATTTTCGTCGAAATGTGATAAACGTTTATTAAACAACATATAATTTGATTTTTTTTAAAGATAATACTATACGGATGGGAAATTAGCTTGCATTCGAATATTAGAAAAAAAAACCCAAAGCTCGGAAACGATGCAAGAATACTTAAGAGAGTTCCCGGATTATCTTAAGATAGCTATTATTTTCTCATCCCAAGAAGGTGATGCAACGCTATGCGTACTGCTACCAACCCTTAGGGCGTATGCAACTGGGTCGCACATGGAGAGCATTAACAGATGATAGTGTCTCTTTAAGTAGTGGCTGGGTGCTCTACTCTTGCGCTACTACGTACCTACTTTCACTGGGGTGTTCTCATTAGTAGACGTTCTCATTAGTGGGCATTCTTGCAGTCGTTAGCGGTGTTGTTGGTAGATGCTCTTGCTGTTAGTAGTAGTAGTTCTTGCTTTCTACCGTTCTTGCTGTCTGAAATTATTGCTATTCCCCTCCTAATATGCAGGCCGTCTGTTCAAGGTCTAAAAACTGTAAAGTGATTAGTATGTGAGCAGCAACAATTCGTCAATAGTCTCAAAATGTGAATTCTTCTCCGTCTAGCGCTTCGAAAAGAATTCCTGATTTTGAAACCTAGTAATACCTCAAGCTCTAAGATCGGTTCATAGACTTGAACCCCATCTTCCTACAAGTTTCCATAGCCACCGTGGCTGATCACCACGTACTCTGCAACAGGCTCTCACACCCACCCGCCTCCTATTAGCTGCTCTCCTCCGCACTCCTCCTAACATATCCTCACACAAATCCGCCTCGTAATAGCTACTATGATTTATCCCGAAGGTATATTCTCGAGAATGAAGAATGTTGTAGTTCGATGCCTAGTTCTGGGAAACGTCATAAATATTTGAGTAATCCCGGTCCTATGCACGCAACCACAATCTGAAATGCCAAGGAGACCTTTCCAATTCATTCATGATCTATAGATACAACCCCTCACTTTTCCTCACACAGACGACCCTATGCCAACTTCCCTGGCACAAACGGATGTCCCGCGCTTAACCCCCCATCCACGGCCCACGCCTGCCCATTGACATAACTACTCTCATCGCTCCCCAAAAACAGCGCCACCCTCGCGACCTCATCCGCATGCGCGCCCCTCCTCAGCGGATTCAGCTGCCCAATCTTCGCCTGCGTCCCGCGCTCCCTTGCAGCATCGTACATCGGCGCCGTCATCCCCGTCTCGATCACACCCGGGCAGAGAGCGTTGATGCGCACTCCGGTCCCGGCGAGCTGGAAAGCGATGGTCTGGGCGAGCGAGACGACACCCGCTTTGCTGCACGAGTAATCCGTTGAGCCAGCGTTGGAGCGCAGGCCAGCTACGGAGGCGGTGCCGATGATGGAGCCGGAGGGGTAGGGCTTGGAAGGGGAGGTGGTCTGCATGGCAGGGGCGGCGTACTTGGCAGCCAGGAAGACGGAGACGGTGTTTGTCTTCATGGTGGAGAGAAACTCATCTGCTTCGATCTCTGTGAAGATCTTCGGGACGCCGACAATACCTGCGTTGGCGAAGAAGACATCGAGACGTCCGTACTTGGCTAGGGCGTCATCGACGACCGCCTTGACGCCTGATGGCTCACCGGCGTCGAATTGACGGATGTGCACCTCGACGGAGGGGTAGAGGGATGCGAGCTCGCGCTTGTGGGTTGCGAGATGCGTCTCGGCAAAGTCGCAGAGGTAGATGGCGCGGGCACCGTTCTCGGCGTACTGGTGGGCTGTTGCGCGGCCGATGCCCATGGGGCTGTTGGTACCTGCGATTGTGTCAGAAGAGGAGAGGTAAAAGGGAGGGGCTGGGCGTACCGGTGATGATTACGACTTTCCCTGCTGCGCGGGGGCCGGCAGAGGGACCCGCAACTTTCTTGAGCTTGGGAATGCCCTCGAAGGTGCCTTGGTCGGGGATGGGAGAGACGAGCTGCTCGCTGAGCGCTGAGAGACGGCGCTTGGCGACGGAGGCGGCGGAGGCACGGGTGGACATGGTGGATATATGTAGATTGAAGTGATGGGAAGGATTGAATTGGTTATTAGGGGGTGAAGGAATGAATATATATATGCTGGGGAAGCTGACTACCTGAGCTGAATGATAATTCCGGGTCTCACTAACTGGCTGCAGGGGATGTATTGGGGAATGCGGGGAGCAGCTGGGGGAGCCGAGGCCGAGGCCCCCGAGGCTGATACGATTAGTGCCTCACGTGATGCACGACACCTCGCAAGGCTACACTGCACTTTTGGCTTATCGTGGCTAACGTGGGTATGGGAAACCTGGAACATTTTGTTGATTCTTGTTGTTTGTGGGTGTGTTAGTGTGATATTGGCGTCACTGGATAAAGCTCTCACTCACCTGCCACGCTTCCCTACACTTACATTCTACAACACTGCAAGCTTATTTCTACCTGCCCTGGCCCATTCTCACCCATATACGAGGAGAATATCTCCTTTCAAGAGCCGCTCAGGCTCCCTATCGCCACAGGTAAGTAGCAACTATGGCATCGCGTGCCTAGGCCCTGCCTGTGGGCTCCATGCGGAATGACGAGCTTGGCCCTGACTGACAACGCACTTTAGACCGCTCGCACAACAACGCCACCCTGCGACCAACTACAGCGTTTCAGTAGCCCTAACAGCTGTGAGTGTTTGGAAAGTGTTGTGCAAGGAACGGTTACCGATGCGTGCACTGCCACCTTGAGGTTTCTCTAAAGGTTCGATGGAGACCGACGACCCCATACACTTCCAGAAGAGGAGCTCCTCTCAAAACTCCGACATCTCGAATAGGAGCCGGAGATCCCAGACTACGAGGGTGCGATCACGCAAGGCGCCATCATATGCTAGCTCGACGTCCTCGATAGCCGCCTCCGACAAGTCACTCACCTCATTCCCCTCATTCTCGCCAGAGTCACCCCAGAAACCTCGACCGTTCGACGCAGCACTTGTCGATGACAGGACAGCACTTCCCACGAGACGAACTTCAAACCATGCGCCGTCTATGGTGGAGAGCCTCACGCAACCCTCACCGCCAAATGAAGCGCGATCAGCACTGTTTGACGACGCCCCTCTGAACACAAGCTACGTTCCGGGGGCGATACATCTTGCCAGCGACGAGTTTCTCGTGCGTTTGATAGCACGACAGGGGGCGGTGAATCTTGTCCGCCAGATATCATCAGACCTTGCTCAGAGGGATGCGCAGGTTGCACGGCTACGACAGAAGGCGGAGGAGAGGGAGAGGGCGCTGAGGAAGGTTGTTCTTGAATGTGGCTTGTCCAACTTGGATCTCGAGAGGCGTCTCCGTGCGATCGAGGAGTCAAAATATGCGGATGATGCGAGCATAGCGACTGACTCTGGAGTTGGTGGCTTGGAGACGATGATAAATGACGCCATGATTATTGACGCCGAAACCGACGACTACGGCTTATCTGGCGAAGCTACGATCCGAGCAATCGAAAAACCTAAGCAGGCACCCGTGCCCGACCTATCCAAGGGGACGACGAGGAACTGGAAGGACTATATATGGGGCGGTACAAGCAAGAAGAGCAGTCAAGCAAGCAGTATCAGCGAGGTTTCTGATGACCCGGACGCACCATCAGGGCTCCCAAACCCACCTCGAAAAGCAGATCGTCGCAGCGTACTACAAAATGGGCTGTTTCACCCTCCGGATGCGGAGTCTCCTACGCGTGCGAGCAGAGCGTCCAGCTTGCACAATATTAACTCACAAACGACTCGTAAACCTTCGATGTCTCTGGCAGCTATGGCCCTCAAACTGGTGGCCGGGGCCAGTGGATCTGCAACGCCAAGTCGGGATAGCGATGCATCCTCCGTACAAGGGCAGTCTAATGACGCCACGGGGCGACAGTCTTCCAAGTCTCAATCATCAACTACTACGCCGAGAGTTGTTTCCCGCCAGACTGGTAGGACCGTACAGGGTAGTCGCAGGACAATTAGTGGAAACACTTCGAGCGGTACAGCTCGCAATGGGCTTCAAAATATTGCCGCGGACCAGCAAGACAAGGCGACGGACGTGACAAACTACGGGCCCGTTGAGATGGACACGATTCTACCCTTTGAGAACCAACCACCCACCGTCACTCAAGTGAATAACCATCAATATAACCCGGAGTTTCTTACGGATCGATTTGGCTTCATTTACGACCAGAGGCGGAAGAAGAGGCAAAAGGATGCTACTGAGACTTTGAAGAACACGAAACACGGAAGACACGGAAGCAGAACGGAGATGATCAACACCGCCAGGGATACTATCTCATCGCCAGAGTCTATAGATGCCAGTACTGAAGCTGATGAAAGGCCAGACACGCCGCTGTCAACAGAAGAGCCTGTTGAGAATGGCAAACCCGCGAAAAAGTGGCAAGACTACCTGAAGATAGCTACGTTCCCGACGGAATTGCTTTCGCACACTCCCTCGATGAGCCTACCCAACCTAGAAGTTATGGAAGGAGAGGAAGTGCCAAAGCTTGTTGGGATGAAATCATCTGATGGAGGTTTTGTTCCGCCTGCAAATGTCACAGTGGCCGTACCGACTGTATCGACGACCGTTTCAACGCCAGTATCTACAAAGTCCGCTGTCCCATTGGCAGAAGAGGATATTGAGCCTGTTAAACTGCTTCTAAAGCAGCTTGGAGAGGTGCATGATTCTCTGCAGCGCGAGAAAACTGTTAAATGGAATGATTTCCTTCGCAAGGTGCGCGCTGAGCGTAAGCGTGAGAGCGACGCTGCCACCGCAGCTGCAGGCGACTCGAAATCTCAACGATCCAAGACGGTCATGCCTGAAGTAAGCATAACAGATGGAGAGATAATCGGCGTCTCGGGACTTGGCAATAAAGGCAAAGCCGGGCGGGCAAAGTGGCATGAGTTCAAGCAGTTGGTGTTGTCTGGGATCCCAGTCTCATATCGTGCAAAGATCTGGGCTGAATGCTCGGGCGCTACTACTCTTCGAATTCCAGGTTACTACGATGATCTTGTTACGAATCGCGATGGAAACGATGACCCTGTTATCGTCTCACAGATCAGCATGGATATCAACCGCACTCTGACGGACAACATCTTCTTCCGACGAGGCCCAGGCGTTGCGAAGCTCGAGGAAGTGCTTTTAGCCTACTCCAGAAGGAACAAGGAAGTGGGCTACTGCCAAGGCATGAACTTGATCACAGCCTGTCTCCTATTGATTATGCCTACGGCTGAGGATGCCTTCTGGCTCCTTACTAGCATCATCGAGAATATCCTTCCACAAGGATATTACGACCACAGCCTCCTCGCATCACGTGCTGACCAACAAGTTCTGCGCCACTATGTGGCAGAGCTCCTGCCGAAACTGTCGAAGCACCTTGACGAGCTAGGCATCGAGCTAGAGGCGCTAACCTTCCAGTGGTTCCTGAGCGTATTCACCGACTGCCTGTCAGCCGAGGCGCTATTCCGCGTCTGGGACGTGGTGTTCTGTATCAACGATGGCAGCACATTTCTGTTCCAGGTTGCACTGGCGCTGCTCAAGCTAAATGAGCAGCAGCTTTTGCGATGCCCGACGCCGGCGGGTATATACACTTACATCAACCATCAGATGACGAACCATGCTATCAGCATTGACGGCTTGATTCATGCATCAGAAGGGCTACGGAGAGTGGTAAGGAGGGAGGATGTCGAGTCTCGCCGCAACAAAGCCATCGAGACGGAGAAGGATCTCATACGGCAGCGGGAGGCAAAGAATAACCTCCGCAAGGCCGAGAGACAGGCTGCGCTTAAGAACAATGTCCAGGCGGCAGAAGTAAGATCTGCCTCTCCAGCAAGAAGTATAGCTACAACAGAAGTGCTTGCAGAGGATCTTACTATGCAGACACCGAAGCCGTTGAACGATGAGGCGATGATTGGGTTGGGTTGAACTGGGTATATGGGGCGCTCAAGGAATGGGGGGCAGTACGGCGACGGTTGCATATTGGCGGCGTTTTTGGAGCTGGAGACTAAGAAAGGTAGATTTACTATGATACCCGAGCTCTAACACAGGTTGAGAATCCAACTAGAAAGAAACAACTTCTTTTGTTTTTGCAAGAGCTAAAGCAAGCACGTGAATGCTTTGAGATGTCGACGGCGCCGAACTAATTTAGGGTTTTAAGGTCCGCCTTAGAGCTAATTTGTTCGGGTGGTGTCAACTTTTGATAACTAAATTTAGCTCCCGGTCCGGTTCCTCGAAGACACGACTAAATGTGAGTAACTGCCAGACAATTTGAAAATGATGCGAGAAGGTTTGGAAGTTGTTTTCTTTACTCACTCTCTCCCTCTCTCTCATATGTATTGCTCCCTTCTGTTCTTCTACACCAAGCACCATCCTGGCACAACTCTCAGTCATTAAGTCAAGTGCCTTAAATCTCACAGCCCAGCCTTTAATTCTCATTTGAACAATTCCCCCAGCTGGATTGTATCGACTTCCATACCACGCGTTGCCATAGACACGATGCCCGCTCCAAAGCCCCAAGCAGCTCCATGGGGAGAGCCCACCCAGCTTCAACAACCGCAATCGACATTTGCTGTCATCTCATCCCGCCGCTGCACCCAACCCCACCACAGCACTAAGGATGCGCCTTTAACCATGTCAGCCCTCAAACGCATGAAAGCCCGCATCCAGGCCCTCGCTGCGTCTTCGAAGCCGCCGCAGCCAAGGGATAGCTATGAGCCTCCCGAAGCAACTAGGCCTCCACACCCATACCCATACCCACACCCCGAGGGGACCCATGAAACGGCTCCCCTCAAGACACGGATAGAAGACCGACTCAAAGCTATCGGCGCCTACTCGGCGGAGTCGGTGGCAGATGCAGAGGATCTAATCCCAGCTATCGGCGCCTGCTCTACAGAGTCCGTGAAAGATACAGAGGATCCCATCCCAGCTGTCCCAATACCAGAAGAAACCCCCAACGACCCCTCCACCGCGCCATTCGACGTCCACACCACACTACTCGGCCGCACCGCCGTGCGCTATGCCGCGGCTAGGGCGTTTAATCTAGGGCTGCCGGCACCGGATAGGGAGGAGTTGATGGAGTTGTGCGATGAGATTGCGAGGAGGGCGGAGAAGCCAGAGATTATGTGGTCGCTTGAGGGGACTTATGTGCCGCGTGGGGTGCCGAAGGGGAGGGTGACGAGGTTTGTGGAGACTGGGCTGTTGGAAGTGGAGAGAGTGGATGAGGAGAGCGACCCAGTGAAGGAAAAAAGACCAGAGGCGCTGTCAGAAGAGGAGGACAGTATAGCTTCTGAGAAGGCAGCTTTGGCAGTCCAGATTCCCAGGAGCGGAAGGGGCCGTGTCCGAGATTTATGGAAGACGAGGAGACGAGGGAGGATGTGGGGGCCGAACTGTCAAGATCGGTTGATAAAGGCTTGAAAGCCGAATGCAAGGCTACGATGAGATGCGTATTGGATAGTTCGTTGGCATAGTAAATGAGTTCATTGGATATATATTGTGAATCCTCCTTCTGAACCCCTCGTAGGGCAGAATACCTACTCCTAACAGAAGCAGAGCATCTTGACTAGGTCGTCTGAAATCCTCACTCTATTATTGCAATCTACAATATCCGCTTGATAATGCTACTCTCCCCAAACACGTCCGTCAATCATAGGTATCCAACCCTGCCGTCCCCGCCGGTCAACCTCCCAACGCCGGAACCCAATGCTCAGTGTCCATCATCAGTCAAAACACAGCGAAGATGCTGCCTGCCCACTAACTGTGTATCATGAGATTGGGTAATGTACACGGGGCGGAGCCCCAATCTATCTCCCCACCCCCCGCCTCTATCGTTCTATGTCGTTATCACTTGCGTCCTCGTTGTTACACGAAAGGACTGTGTTCCTTCATTCCCATGCCGAGCAGTTCGAAGATGATGGGGTTGATCTCTACTGCCAACCAACCGATTCCTATCTTCTGTTAGCTCCGGTTCCCCTCAAACAGCGGCAGGGGAGCTGTGGAGAAAATGTACCTGTATAAACAACCAATTTCGTCACAACCTCCACATCATATCTGACTCTCGGCTTCTCCAGCCTAGAAAACATCTCCTTCTCGCCCAGCTCGTTTTCCGTCCCGACCAGAAAGTCTGCTGCCGTCTCTCTTTCCCCGCCTGGACTCTTCCCATCCCAGTCCTCCTGGGGCTTCTCCTCGGTGCTCGGCGTAGGCGGGCTGACAATCACATGGCCCTGGCCCATCATCTGCTCATAACCCCCTAACCTGCTCTGCAATGGCGTAGGCACCGCATTCGGCAGAGAAATCTGCGACGATAGCCCTCCCCCCTCTCCAGTGTCCAACGTTAGTCCCTGTGCGTCCGACTTGACAGTTTGTACATGCGTAGCCTTGTTCGTCGAGCTACCCCGTGAGTGGCTCGGCGAAGGCGTCCCCATGCTCTCACGTCGGCGCTTGTCACGGTACGCGAGCGTCTCGTACGCATCAGCTGCAGATTGCGGGCCGATGGAGACGGCGCGTCCGCGGCCCGGATGGCGGATAGAAGTCAGCAGCGACGGCAGGTCGGAGACGCTGGGCATGACGTTATCGACGCGCAGGCTGGCCGGGATCTTCTTGTACTCGCTGGCGGGCATGAAGAACTTCCTGGGCAGAATGAGACCGAACTGCTCGATGAAGCGGAAGAGGTGGGGGAGGGACTGGAGCATGGCTGGTTTCATGACTTCGCGCCAGATGAAGATTATGAGGACGCCGACGAGGATGCGGCCCATGGCCGTTGGCCAGCCGAGGTGGTCGAGGGAGAAGGGAACGGTGGCTGGGACGGGGTGAGACCAGGAGAATGACGAATTGCTGTAATGCCAGTCGCCGAGTTCGCAGCCTATCATGACGCCAGCGAAGGCAACGGAGTCGTCGAAGCAGGGGCAGTCGTCTGCGGGTTCCGGGTGGATGCGAACCAGGATGATAATCACGACGGCGACGAGGAGCGGAGCGCGCCAGGACGAGTTGTGAAGGTAGTTGTCGATGTCGCCACCATAGACGCACTCGATGATGGAGATGGTGGCACCCATCAGAGATCCGATTATAACATCTAGGAAGCCGTGCATGCCACAGTACAGGCGCCCAAGAATAATGGAGAGGGCGTAAGCATAGGAGAGACCTTCGAGAATGAGCTTCGTGGTTGGGGCGAGGGTGCAGTCTGGTGAGCGAAGAGTGAAGAGCGCATAGACTGCCACAGAGACTGCATTGGCGGAGTGGGTAGACGGAAAGCCATATTCAAGCGCCGCAGATCCAGACATTGTTATGCGGTGAAGAGGGGGCGAGAGCGGCCGAGGAAGTGACAACATGTCTTTGAGGAAGCCTGTGAAGAAGACGCCATTCGCGAGGATATGAACCATTCCGCGGCCAAGGGAGGTATATCCGCACCAGAATAGGATGGGCAGGACGACCATAAAGAAGGTATGGGTTCCGAGGTTGGCAGTGATCGCGAAGTAGGAGTCGAGGGCCGGTGAGCGCATCTTATCCTGCATCCAGGCCAAATATGGAGTCTCCAGTCGTATAAGGGGCAGAAGGGACTGGCGCAACTTGTATCGCCATGGTGGAAGTTTACGTCTATCTGCGGTGCCACAAAGTTAGAAATTGCTCAAGCAAAACCACGACGGTGGTGCTGGTATAGATCGTTTCGTAACATACAGTGATCCAGACTCCTCATCCCCGCATCGCGATTGTTCGACGGGGCGGGGGCCGTGGGAGACGTGTCAATCGCTATCTCAGGGAGCACGGCATCGTCGAGGTCCGGAAACTTCTCGAGTTCGCCGTGGGATGCATTGGGCGAAGAATACATAGGTTCATTTGGCGCATCGAATGGTACGTAGGGAGAGGAGGGAGAAAGAGAGAAGAGGAGGGTCTAGGATTTGCGCATCGAAATGCACCTTTGGTGAAGCGCAAATGGCCCAAGATGGCTAATGCCAACCAAAGTCGGGAGGCCAGCCGCCGTCGCCCAAGCCATGCACGTGAAGGAACACATGCCTTGGCCCAGGACACTGCTGATTGAAGAGAAGAGAATTAAAATCGTGGAAGAATTAACAGTATATTTATTATATCT